>OY804594.1:80541723-80717133 GCA_963680895.1 Fragum sueziense | reverse complement strand
ACAGTTAAGCGTTCATATCCAAACTTTGGATTGGAGTAAATGACTTATTTGCTGTGAAATCATCACTGTACTGTTGTTATTTGAGTTGATGCATTTAAACATTGTTAAAATTAAGAATATTTCACTTCATTTATTTATAGTTATTTATTTTGTATGTGTTTATGATTTTCATTAACTTTTCCCTAACAATATTTTTTTTTCATACTAGACCAATTTGAAATGAATTGCAGATAATGTAATCAATTGTTTTCCACGATTTTTCTTATATCAGTGCATGGTAGACATATCATGCATAAAAGTCCCAAAATTCATCTAGAGTGATAGCGAATTGCTAACATAAATCGGATATAAATATCATTCTATTTGCTGGAATCAAAAACCCCTTACTCCAGTGTGAATGAATGGGGAGATAAAATGGTTTAACAAAAAATGGTATCGAAAGAGCGAGTGGCCATCGAATCATCCCGCTGAATATTTGACGATTAATGACTAATTATCCGCTCGATTATAAAATGCAGCTGTATGTTCTTTGTATGTGATTTTACCCGTATCTTACTCTGCTTTTCATTTGAAAAAACGTTTTAAACTTGTTTGAGACATCGTCAAAACGATAGTTGAAACAGCCGGATGTTTTCAAACGAGTTGTCTGGTTACCGATTTGAAGCGCTAAGCCGGGTACTGTCACAGACTCAGTTACTAAAAATAGTAACAAGTCGAAGGTGAAGGTTAACGAATTGAAGGTGAAAGTTACGGAGATCGCCCGAGATTGGCCAACTGCTTGTTTACTGTTTGAAATTTGGGATATGATTGGTTGATCAAGTAAGGTCATTATAATAATCTAAAAATAAGTTTATCAGGTCAATTAGCTTGATATACATGTATAGCAGATTACGGGCGCGTTATGCGACGGTCAATATTGCTTGAAATCTACTTTTTCATGATCATACTTTTACCGAAATTCGTGCGCCCGGCTGGCGCATCGCTACATAATTTCGTGCATCATATTTTGAAAATATGCGGGATTGGCGCGGGCGCACCGTCAATCTGAAGCTCTGGAGATGTCAGAATTTTTCGAAATGTTGCGATGTCACCTGAAAGTGGATAATTCGAACGTAAGGAAAGGGTCAAGGACATACCAGATTTCTACTTATAAGCGCTAGTAAACAGTAAAACAACCATGATATAAAATATGTCAGGCTTCAACCAGGGTTCTCCCTGACGCTTAAAATTGTACGTTTTGGCACAGTTTTAACTCAAATGGCCCTCTGAAAATTATCAGCTGGGAAATGAAGAAACAATGAACATTACAATAGGTATGACCTTAATTTGAAGACCAAGGGGACATAATGACCCCTTCTAGAAAAAGTCAAGGGAAAACTGTCCTTTTATAACATTAAATTATTTTGGTTGCCAGATAGTCAATCTTGTTGGTGCCAGATGCTGTTGGCCCTGACCAAATAATTATACCCCCCAGGCCCCCACCTACAAAGTTTCACCATGTCTGTCTGTCCAGGAATTTTTTAGTGTGTCTCAGGGGCTGATATGCGGCCCAATATCGGCCCCTTTTCCAATGGAATTTAGCTTACTTTTTTCCCAATCTGGATGAAATATTCACAATAAGGTAAAAGTATAAAACATTATCAAAACCTTGGTAAAATTGCTTTTACAAGTCATTTGAGAACAAACTTAAAGTACCTACTCAATCTCCATATCAAAATACCAATCTTTTGGTTTATAAAAGAATTTCACTTAATCTAACACCTTATAAGAGGTAAGTGTATAATTGGTTGAAAATTTCCCAATTTCAGGGTTTACGCTGCTAATTTTCCCAATCGAAAAGGTCCTAGGGCCCCTTCCCATTATTGCCAAAAAAATCCCTGCTGTCTGTCCATCCGTCCATCCGTAGACTTTTTCCTTTCCATGCTTTAACTCAAGAACCGTTTGACCTAGGATCATGAAGCTTTACACAGTTGTTGTCCATGACCCAAGGAGGTACTGTATGTGTAGATATTTTCGCGGAGCGAAATTTTCGCGGAATGGCTCCAATTTTGAGTTTTACAAATATTTGCGCAACTTTGAATTCGCGGAGAGACGAAATAAGAATTCTTAATTTCGCGCACAGCAAAATGAAAGTAAGTGTAGGGGAAATATTCTTTCTTATTTTCAGTATCTTTAACCCCTTCGATGCCAGGGATTTATTTCAAAATGGCTCCGTATTTGCCAGGCCAATTTCAGAAAATTTGAAAAATGGTGTTTTCGTTAAAAATCAGCTTTAAATGTATAAAATTCTTTATGAAAAACATTTAAAACTTACCAAAGTTCTGTTTTCAATCTTTTTATCCACCATTTAAAGCTCATTTTCAGATATTTTTGCCAAAAACGTGTGCAGCGAAAAATGACGAAAAATGTCAACGTCACAAACCCGTACATGTCTTCATTTTTGCTGTCTAAATAAAAAGAAGCATCACTTTCGATGTCAGCACATATTTCCGATGGTGTATCATTATATAATCTTGTTAAAACCTTCTCATCTGTATAGAATTTACATGTTCTAAGTACATTTTATTGTAATTTAACGAGTACACTCATCATGTCCGCCATGTTGTTTTATAAGTTTCAAAACAAAAAAATGCTCTGACCGGGTAACTATTTGATACTATATTTAGGTGATCTAGATACATATTTTCTATTTTAAGATATGATTTGGAAAGCTAAGATGTTGATTGGTCGAAATGCATTACGCATTATGACATATTCTAAAAATAGAACAAAATACATACGGGGTTTTCCACAGGACGGATATACCCGTCCAACTGCACTTCGGCGACATTTTCGCAGGACGGGTATACCCGTCCTGGGGCATCGAAAGGGTTAACACTCAGGAATAAAATAGGTTAATGGGCATTTCTCTACTGTAACTGATATTTTCTTTATGCATTCTAGTAAAGGGTTTGCTATTTCAAACCGAACAATGTCATGCAATGCACTGTCCGATAAAGTGATAAATGGTTAGCGCGATATTCACACCTTTATTGTTCAATAAGTTTTAATCTCTTGTCACCTTGTTTGTATATCAAGTCAATAAAACATTTACACGTATGTAAACTGACAGTATATTCGGGTAATGTCAGTAATAAACATACATTTTGAACTTACGCGAAAATTAGACTATTAATGAAATATTGGGAGTACAAATATTTGCGCAATCATGAATTCGCGGACCGATGGTGCCCCGCGAATATAGCGAAAATTAGAAGCCCGCGAATATTTCTACACATACAGTACCCTTATGTTTTTGGGTCACGAAGGTCAAAGGTCAAGGTCACAATTGGACTTTGTTTGATATCCATTTCCGTGCTGTAAGTCAGGAATCGGTTGACCTAGGATCATGAAACTTTTCACAGTTGTTGCCCATATGACCCAAGGAGGTGCCTTATTGTTTTTAGGTTACGAAGGTCAAAGGTCAAGGTCACAATTGGACTTTGTTCAAAATCTGTTTCCATGCTCTAAGTCAAGAACCAGTTGACCTAGGATCATGAAACTTTTCACAGTTGTTGCCTATGACCCAAGGAGGTGCCTTATTAGTCCCCTACCGGTGTTCACACCGGAGGGGACTATAGGTTTGCCCTCCGTCTGTCCGTCCGTCAGTCTGTCCGTCCGTCCGTCCGTCCGTCCGTCTGTCCGTCAGTCTGTCCGTCAGTCTGTCCGTCTGTCCGCTCAAATCTGGATCCCGCGATAACTTAATAACTAAGCAAGCGTTTTTGATGAAAGTTGGTATATGACTAGATGGCAATGTGTAGATTATGCACATCATTTTATTTTTGTTTTTCGACTTAAATTGAGGTTGCTATGGTTACAGAAATAGTGAAAATATGGCCAAAAATGGGATCCTGCGATAAGATAATAACTAAGCAAGCTAGTTTGATGAGACTTGGTATATGACTATATGGCAATGTGTAGATTATGCACATCATTTTATTTTTGTTTTTAGACTAAAATTGTTGTTGCTATGGTTACGGAAATAGTGAAAATATGGCAAAAAATATTGGATCCTGCGATAAGTTAATAAGTAAGCAAGCTAATTTGATGAGACTTGGTATATGACTAGATGGCAATGTGTAGATTATGCACATCATTTTCTCTTTGTTCTTTGACGAAAATTGTGGTTGCTATGGTAACGGAAATAGTGAAAATATGGCAGAAAATGGATCCTGCAACTTAATCTATTATTGATTACCATATTGAGTCAATGTGAAGCCGGTAGGGGACTTTATGTGTTGCATACAACACCAGATACTTGTTGTTTTTGGGTCACGAAGGTCAAAGGTCAATGTCACAATGGGACTTTGTTTAATATCCGTTTTCGTGCTGTAAGTCAAGAACTGGTTGACCTAGGATCATGAAATTTTTCTTAGTTGCCCATGACCCAAGGAGGTGCCCTGTTGTTTTTGGGTCACGAGGGTCAAAGGTCAAGGTCAAAATTGGACTTTGTTTAAAACCTGTTTCTGTGCTCCAATGAAAGAACCTTTTGACCTAAAGCACTTTTTCAGTGACAAGGCGCTAGCTAGTGTAAGTGTGAGTGGGGGGGTATTTGTCCGCTTTTAGACAGTTCTAGTTATGCACTGGTTCTAACCAAGTATTTGTATCAGAAGGAAAGTTATGTAAAAGATGTAAACAACAATAATCTTTTCATAAGCTAAAAGGTCAGTTTTGAATGAGACATGGATGAAAATTTGAAAAGTGTTCATGTTCTTGTTGTATCATTCACATTTCTTGTGTTTTCGTCATGATAATTGTGACTGAGATTTGAAATAAGGCTGATCAGTCGGTCCTGCATCTAGGGGGTCGAACCAGATCTGGTAAAGCATCTGGTAATGTCTGATGAACATACGTTAATGTTAAAACTCTTTCCCAAACGGCGAATTTTTAGGGTGATCCACTTCAAATACTGCCACAAATGACAAAATGGATGTTATTAAAGATAGCATTTATGTAAAATATGGCATAGAAAATATTGAGACATTCTTTTGTTTCAATGTTTTTCCCAAGGATTTTCTATCAAGAACGTCAAAACCAGGTCTTGTTTGGGAGAGGGTTAATGTTAAACCCTGTTTATTAATAGTAGGAGCTTTTATTTTGACCACAATTGACACTACTGTTTGATGTCATATCTTTGTTCGTAGTTCATCTTAGGCTCTTATTTCCAAGCTAGTCCAAAGAGTTGTTGTTTGGGAAAGGGATATGGTTCAAGTTACCTTAATGTAGGTCAATTTTATAAAAGTTAACTATTTAATAGTACAAAATTGTTCTCAAGGATAAACAGTTATTAGTAAAGTTGGATATAATTGTAAGTACATTAAGGTAATTTTTAGTTTACCTGAATGTGACATCCCCCTACCTACGAAGTAATAGTCATAAGACTATTTGAAAGGCTAATAACAGTAGATGACCTGTCCAATGTTGTCTCTTGTAAACAGTAGTATATGAAAATAAAAATATATATATTTAGACTTTTAAAAAAGACATGAATTTATAAGAAAGGAGAAGATGCTGGCTATCAGAATTTTTCTTTCAAAGGTTTCAGAACAATTATCATGTCCTTTTATCCAGTCATTATTTGTAAAACCATTTAGGGTTTCTTATTTTGTCAACCCTTTCCTATACAGAACCTAGTTTAAAGTGGTTTTCATGTCCTAAACAAAGACAATGTTTAGCTCCACCGGCTGAAAGCGGGCTAATTGTTGGCATATTTTTTTTATCATAAAATTCTCTCTATATTTTTCTGTGCTATTTATCATACCAAATTAAACAATAAATAAATTAATAAAAAGAATCCTCGATTTATCAGCTGCAGCAGCTTTCAAATTGGACCGTGCTTTATTCTTGCCATTTTGAAAAGTGTTAATCTAGGTAGTCATTTTCTCTCCCTCTTATCTAAAATAGGGTTAACTGAAGTGTTCTAATATTGTTGTCCTTATTAAATTAGGCCTGTTCATATGACCAACTTTTAGTGACCTTTGATATTTTAGGGATGAAATATGTACACCTTTCATTATTATACTATCTAGGACTGAGCTGCATATAGAATTTCATACACTTTAACAAATATGTGGAAAAAACTGCCTTAATGGCATTTGAAAGTACCATGGCAGGATTCTCCCCAGTATAATTTGAAGCCATTGTGGCAAATTAAAAGTATTGGTAAACCTTGACATGCAATTGTGTTTATGAAAATAATTGTGAATAAAAACATAATGGGAAAAGAAGAAATTGCTCATGTTGAGTAATTTCTTCTTTTCCCATAATGTTTTTATACTAAATTATTACATTTACAACTATAGAATTGCATTATTTATCAGATTATGACCTGAAATACCTCAAAATCTCTCTTTTTGGTGATCCTTTTGGAGAAATTAAGCTGTGGGGCACTTTTGAAGTTGTAGGGGCATTGCACTGATTTAGATGAAGCTGTAGTGGGGCCGATACAGCTTATTGGGCTGAGGAGAACACTGCATGGGTCCAGATCAGCCTGCATGTATTGGATGTCTGATCAATAGCAACAGTGCTCGCTAATCGCTTCATAATGACCTTTAGCAATAGTAAAATATCTGTATGAATTCCGGGAATCCCTCATAGAAAATACTTTGTAAATACTTGGTATTAAAGCTTTGAGGTAAAAGAAGAAAGTGCTTATAACCAGCATTTTATCCTTTTGCTTCAACATTGTTTTACCTATAACCTATCATGCATCAAAGTTCTATCTCCATTTACCCACATTTTGTTGTTTATAGCAACTTTCCAATTGGAGTAGTCTATAAATTGAATGGTCTGAATCTCAATTTTGCCCCTTTTTCAGACAAAATTTTACAACCTCAAAGATATGAGTTAAAATCAAAATTGACATATATAATTTTGGTATAATTTCAGGACTTGTGGTTATATAATGTCTACAGAGGACTGCGATGCTGATATAAACAGCCATCAGAAATGACACAGACTGTTCTGAAAGGTTTTCTATTGTTAATTGGATTTCATCTCTACCTGGGAATTGAAAATGGAGGTAAGAATCAAATCTGTGGCCATATTCACCAACCTTTCTAATTTCTAAATGAAGTCTAAATCCAAATTATGTTACAATCCATCTGATTGGAGGAGGTGTATGCCTCAGCCAATCAGATAGCCTTTGTGTAATTTTGAAGGCAAACTTGGAATAAGACTGGTTGGTGATCACCATAGCAGCTTAACTGATATTCTTTTATCCCTTTCCCAAACGACAGAATTTCAGGGTGCTCCAATTTGAATGATGTTGCATATGACAAAATCAAGATTGAAAACCATTGGATTTGTGTAAAATATAGCATAGAAAATATTGAGGCAAAAGGAGAAAATGCTGATAATCAGCATTTTCTTCTTTTGTTTCAATGTTTTCCGAAGCCGTTTCTATTTGGGACGTCAAAACCAGATCTTGTTTGGGAAAGGGTTAAAGTCTTTCTCAAATGGCAAAATGTTAGGGTAGTGCAATTTGAAAGTTACTCACTGCAGGACAAGAAAGACATTAAACATAGGTAGAATTTGTCTACAACTAGGATTTTTGTACTGTATAGCTAGAATTTGTCTACAATATAGATTGGATTTGTGTACAATTTAGCTTGGATTTGTGTACAATATAGCTAGGATTTGTGTACAATTTACCTAGGATTTGTTTACAATATAGCTAGGATTTGTGTACAATTTAGATTGGAAAAAATTCAAACATTTTTATGCCCCCATATTGAGAGATTGGGGCATATTGTTTTACTCATGTCCGTCTGTCTGAAATTTTAACATTTTCCAATTTCTCCAGAAGTATTTGACATACAAAGCTGAAATTTGGTATGTAACTTCCTTTCAATGATATCTATCTGTTCCATGCAAAATGACCTTCCTCAAGGTCATATGGTAACCCTTATCAACCCTTAACACAAAAAATTAACATTTTAGAAAAATAGCCAATTCGGGGGGCATTGGTGTTTCACTTTCACAAACACATCTTGTGTCTTTTTGCATCAATATATTCTGTGTAATATTGTCTGGAATTCATATATTTATCTGCAATAAATTTGTTGTTTGCAGCAGCTTTGACATTGGAATAGACTCCTTTCAATTATTGTTTTAGTCCGTACCCGCAGAATGCTTCTGGTGGCAAACAATGGGTTTATGGGAAATTAACATTGTATACACAGAGAAACGGTTTGAGAATTGTTACTAAAAATAGTAACAAATCGACATTATCAAAACAAGACTCCCATAAAAAATTAGAGAAAACATTGATGCAGTGTTTATTCTAGGACGCGGGATTGTGGGATTCCCCCACTTTTCTGACAAATCCCCCACATTTTTCATCTCCGAGCGGGACAAATCCCGCAAATGAAATACTCTTGGTACTTTGATCACATATTGCCGTAAACATCAATAAAACAAAATTCAAAGCAAAATTAATTTTAAGGTCTCGAATATCGCTAGAGATAGGTTACAAAGTATCCAATTTTGCTTGGAAAAGCAAATCTACTGCATCATTCATTGTTTTAAGAAAATGATTGGTGTTTAGAAAAGTCATTCTAAGCCAGTCTATAGTAATGGTGGCCATTGGCGATCTAATCCGAGTCTTCTCTGATGTAAATACGCTCTTTGATATTTTGATTTTTCGCTATTTACATCAGAGAGCGTTGCTCTTTGAAAAAATCAAGAAGTTCTCAACTCGATGTTGCGCATCGTTCACCGTCCGATCTTAAACGCTATCGTTTAAACCCCTAATGATATCGATCAATGAACCATTTATTGGCATATATGTTGAAAAATTTACGACCAAAAAGTATTTCTAAAAGGTTTATAGGCAATGTTTTGCAACAACCCTCACCTGAGCAGCCTTTGTTTACCTTGTCCTTCCATTCAAAACCAAAGGTTATACTCTTCCAGCAGGCGGATTTGAAATGAAATTTTTGGTCAGGTATGACAAAAAAATGATTTATTTATCTATACCCTACAGTGTTTTACTGAGTGATTCGATATGATACACAAACACAAAGCTTCACTACTTGTTACGTTACCGAACTTTCTTCTGTTTTCAAAGAGCAACGCTCTCTGATGTAAATAGTGAAAAATCAAAATATCAAAGAGCGTATTTACATCAGAGAAGACTCGGATTATTGGCGATCTAGAACTGTCAAAAATGCTATTTCTTCTGAAGAAAATATAAAAGTAGAACAATAGGTAAATGTTCATGAGAAATTCTGAATTTGTTATCTAAATATGATTTCCTATTGTTTAAAAATAAGGTCCAACACTTTGTTTTGAGAGAAAGAAACAGAATTGTTTCTCTACATTCGTCCCCAAAATAGTTCAACCACAAATTAAATTTTATTTTTTTACTCCCCAGTTCCTGAACCAATTGAAGAAAACATTTTATGAATCAACTAAGAAAGTTTAGAAATGTTATTTGAATATTTAAAAATTGATTAATGAAGAATTAAATACCACACAAAAACATATTTTTCTTAAAATTAGTCACTTTTTATAACTATTTATTATATTGTAATGCCCCATAATTTTTCAAAATCCCCCACATTTTTTGGAGAGGTGGGGGCAGATCCCCCACTTTATTCAAATCCTAGAATAAACACTGTTGATGGCGCACACGCATTCAATATACAGCAATAAAGCCCATATGCATTCAATATACAGAGATAAAGTGCAGTTTTAAGTGGAACAAAAACTATAAAATTGAATGAATTCGTTAATAGCCGGTAAGATTGTTATTTTATTGGATTTACAGTCAATACCGTTTCCTGTTTGAAAATTTCGCCTTTTGCCTCTAGGGACGACTTCTGGTGGCTGTTGTGTATGTGTGTGTGTGGGGGGGGGTCTTAGTGGAAACTTGTCTATTGTCCAAATTTTAGCCATATTGGAAAGGGTTAAGAAAAGAGAATTGGATTGTATGGAGTTTTACGTCCCACTCGACAGCTAAGGTCATATGGAGACGGGACCTCGGTTTAAAGTCTCATCCGAAAGACTGGAGAAGCGGGGGATCGACCCAGCAATCCCTGTGTTTCAAGTCCAGCGTGTTACCACTGCACCACATCCGCCCTGAAGAAAAGAGAAAGCTTTAGAAAGTTTCCATGATATGAAATTAAGACGGTGTGGTATTATGTTTCATGAAAACTATAAGAATGATTAGATCTTGAGCAGAAGAAATTAACATCATTAACCCTTTCTCAAATGACAACATTTTAGAGTGATCTTATTTGAAAGCTGCTGCTGACGATAAAATAGAATGATGTTGATAAAGATCAAATCTGTGGATAATATAGTGCAGAATATATTGAGACGTAAGGAGAAATTGCTGATTATCAGCAATTTCTTCTTTTGCCTAAAAGTTTTCCCAAGCCTTTTCAACCTCACACATCAAAACAAGGTCTTGTTTGGGAAAGGGTTAAATAGGAGCCTGCATCTGGAAAAGGGGCCTTGTTAAAATTTTGAGACATTCGTCAATTGCATTGATCAAGATCAGCTTTTGACCTTCATAATGCAGTTCTTCAATAACTTACATGACCGATGGCAAATGCTAGAGAACATATTAATAGGTCCTGATCAGCCTGCACTTAGGCACAGGTAATCCGAGTTTTCTCTGATGAAATTCGCTCTTTGATATGTTGATGTCACTTATTTACATCAGAGCGCACTACCATTTAAAAACAACGGAAAGTAGGCCATTGTAATCAATGGCTGTTCAGGTGAGGGTTGTTGCAAAACATTGCCTATAAAACTTTAAGAAATACATTTTAGTCTTAAATTTTTCACCAGGCATGACAATAAATGGTTCATTGATCGGTATCATAAGATGTTTTAAGTATATCGTTTAAGATCGGACGGTGAACAAAGCGCCACAAATTGTGGTGAACTTTCCGTTGTTTTGAATGGTAGTGCGCTCTGATGTAAATTAGCGACATCAAGGTATCAAAGAGCGAATTTCATCAGAGAAAACTCGGATTAAGGCAAAGGTTGATGCTTTATACATGACAGACTGGCATGCTATTAGGTCTCTTTTTTCAGATCCAGACTTATTTATAAAAATTGTAATAACTTTATGCATCCTTTGATATTTGAGTAGAGTTGTCATACAAGGCAAGATCAGATAAGAACGAGCAATGACATTCTTAATTGTTATTTGACTTATTTCAAAATTCAAACCCTATGTTGTGGGTACTCATATGAACTGTCTCACAGGGTTTGATTTTAAATGATAATTAGAATTCTCTTGTTTGAAAGCAATTATGCCCTCTTATCTTTAGTTCTGCTCATGTTTGTTAAAGCTTTCCCAGACAAGACATGGTTTTGACGCCCTTATTAGAAAAGGCTTGGGAAATCATTGAGGCAAAAGAAGAAAATGCTGATAATCAGCATTTTCTTCTTTTGCCTCAATATTTTCCTGACTATGATATAGACAAATTCGATAACAGTTTACACTAATTTTGTCATCCAAAGCCGCTTTTGAATTTGACAATTCTCAATATTGCTATTAGGGAAAGGGTTAATTATGAATTTTACAAAATGAGCAGCTGGAGGCTTGGAATGAATGTTGTGGTAATAATGGTGATAAGAAATTTATGGTTAGGTGCTACAGCTGTCAGAATGTGACTGAAATGCAGTTGAAAGTGGTAGTAAAATTAACCCTAATCAAATTCAATCATTATATGAAAGATTTTAGCAATCATGGTTTTGTATCTATAGGTTCATATGCAGGCTGACTTTGGCGTATGACATACATAGTGGCTCATATTGTTGCTTTACTTTGAAAACCTCATAACTGCAGCTTGTTTTCAATGAAAAGCAGTGGTATGTAATGATATTGTTGTATCAGAATAACAAGGGTTATAATTAATGGAAAGTTGAATGATAAATGACCATTTTTCACTTCACATTTAACCATTGCATGTGTGTTAGCAAATTTGTTTTCCATGTGCAATGAATCTTCACATTTTGACTTCTTGGAAATTCAGCTTTCTAAACCACTTAACAGACATTTGTATTCCATGCATTGATTATGAGGCGTAAATATGGACACTTAAAATCTACATTTTAATTGCATTTGTTAACTGGTACAGTGGGTTAATTGTCTGAATGACATGAAAAATGCATACATAATGTGTTAGCAAATTGTTGGTCACAAAATGAAAAACGATGTACAATGTTACTGCTTGTCAGATAAAAACTTTAAATCAGATGGACATTAACAATTTTAGCCTCTGTTGTTTTTCTGCCTGGATGTTCTTTTTCCCAAGCAACAGAATTTATTCATTTATCATTAACTCTTTCCCAATTGGCAAAAATGTAGTAGGGTCCAATTTAAAGGCTGCTGTAGAAGACAGTTGAAAAAGGCGTTAAACCTCATTCAATCAATTGTAAGGAATTTGGAAAATATTGTACTTAGTTATTGGCTGGAAAAGGGTAAATAAACCCTTTCCCAAACAAGACCTGGCCCCAGTTTCTCGAAAAAACTTAAGTACGTTCTCATGCTCAAATCTGAGCACCATGCTCAAATCGCATGAAATCCATGTGAACTTCAATCGAATACCCTTCAACGTTGGAGAGTATTCCTTTGAAGTTGAGCATGTTCTCATGAGTATGTACTTAAGTTTTTTTTTTCAAGAAACTGGGGCCTGGTTTTATGTCCTTTAGAAAATATACTTGAGAAAACATTGAGGCAAAAGAAGAAGTTGCTGGTAATAAGTAATTTCTTTTTTTGCCTCATATTTTATGTGTTATGTTATACAAAAATCCTATCTTCATCATTAATCATCAACATCAATTTTGTCTACTGCAACAGCTTTCAAAAAGGACAACTCTAAAATTTTGTTGTGTGGAAAAGATAAAATGCACTGCACCAATCCTCATAGAAATGAAGATGCATTTCTGAGATCTGAATGAAGCAGAAATCTGATATTAGAAAACAACTTGTTTATAATGTTAACCCTCTCCCAAACCACACCTGGTTTTGGTGTCCTTAACCCTTTCCGAAACGACAAAGTCTAAAGTGTTCCAAATTCAAAGCTTCTGCAGACAACATTATTAAAGTAACTAGAAAGGAAATTTCTGTACAATATAGCACAGAAAATATTGAGGCAAAAGGAGAAAATGCTGATTATCAGCATTTTCTTCTTTTGTCTCAATATTTTCCATAGCAATTTCTAAATAGGGACGTCAAAACCCGGTCTTGTTTGGGAAAGGGTTAAGAAATTCGGCTTAGGAAAACATAGAGGCAAAGGAAGAAAATGCTGATAGACAGCATTTTCTCCATTTGCCTCAATGTTTTCTGTGCTATATCGTACACAAATACTATCGTATCTCTATACATATTTTAGATTTCTCGCCTGCGAGAGCTTTGAATTTGGGC
The DNA here is from genome assembly GCA_963680895.1 of Fragum sueziense. Classification (NCBI taxonomy): domain Eukaryota; kingdom Metazoa; phylum Mollusca; class Bivalvia; order Cardiida; family Cardiidae; genus Fragum; species Fragum sueziense. The sequence continues at coordinate 80,703,704 of OY804594.1, read as the reverse complement.
TTGTTTGAGGTTTTGCAGTTTCGGAATTACTTTGCCCTTTCTCAAGGTCTGGCTTTGACATCTTTAATCAATTACTATATAGCTTTATAAAGCACTTTGAGAGAGGAAGACGATGCTGATACTTGTGTAACCAGTATTTCCTCCTTTTCTCACAGTGCGTTCCATATAATAACACACACATTACCCACCTATGTAACTTTGTCTTTGTCACTACAACTTTGCATTTACCTGCATTTTTTGCTAGTCAAGTAATTTCAAAATTTGTAGTTTGGAAAAGGATAAATAACTTTTTACTTTGCTATTTTTGAAATGTACTGTGGGCTAAATTTCAGAAAAAATATCCAATATATTGGAAAATGTTGACATCAAATTTCAGAAATCAATCCAAAAGAAGAGGTTTATATCAGAAATACAGATGCTTTACATTCTATTTACAGTAAACAGGGATAAGCACTTTAAACCTTTCCTAAATAGAAAACTTTTAGATCTCCTGTTCCAATTGAAACCGTTATGCAGGTAACACAATGGATGAAAATAAATAGGGAATTTATGTGCATTATAGAACAGAAAATATCGAAGGATAAGATAAAAATTTTGATCATTAGCATTTTCTTATTTTTCTGCTATGTTTCTCTGGGGACATCAAAAATTAGAAATGTTTGGGAAAGGGTTAAAACTTTCCTAGACAACGTGCTGTTTTTATATTCCTATCAGAGAATTCTTAGAAAATATTGAGGAAAAGAAAAAAATGCTGATCATCAGCATTTTCTTCTTTTCCTTCAATATTTTGGATTTTTTTTTGAAAATTCAGCATAATAATTATGAAAACAAGTATTTTGAGAGAAAATTTACTTTTTCCCAAACAAGGCTGGGGTTTGATGACCTTAATTGAATAAGCTTTGGAAAGCATTCAGGCAGAGAAGAAAATGCTGATAATCAATATTTTATCGTTTTGCCTCAATACTGACATTTAAATAAATTTAGTCACATAATATTGTCCAAAAAACGATTTTTTGCCAATATCAATATTGTGGTCTGCAGCAGCTTTAAATTTGGAAAATAATTAATTCAGATTGTAATTTCAGATTATTTTACATTTCGTCCATTTCAGTTGTCCTACCAAATGACCCATATGTCTATATTGGGAATAACTTGACTCTACACTGTAACCTTACCAAGTACATGTACGACACACAGTACCAGTCCAGTAAACTCATGTTTCTACGTCGTTACGATGAGGTCATCCCGCGACAATACATCACCATCACGAGTACGCGGTCCATCATGCTGCGCTTCCCGATTACGTCGCCGGAAGATGGAGGAAATTATGAGTGTAAACTGAACGGGAGTGATCACCAGAGACCGGTGTCGATAGGAAATCAACATGTTTACGTAGAATGTGAGTATTAATCCATTATGATCAAATGGCGATATTTTGACTGCTCCAAATTCAAAGATGTATACAGATCTATAACAATTTCAGGTAAAAAAAATATGAAATTTTTTGGTCTTGGTAGAAAACATTGTATAAAATATTAACTCTTGTCAACATAATGACACTTTAAAGTTTTTGACAGCCCAACAAAATAAACATTATTTGAAAACAGTGGAAAATGAAGGAACTAGTTGTGACAAGAAATTTCTTTTTTTTTCCACATTGCTTTCTACCAAGAGTATTCCAAAATTGTAAAGTTCTATTGAAATTGACATCTGCAACATCTATGAAATTCTACTCTAGTCGAAATTTTGGTGATTTGGTGCATGGTAATAGGCAAAAATATGACTTTTTAACATGAAATGAAGGCATTAATTGAATTCTGTATAAAAAGAAAAGAGGTCTATCATCATTCATGTTTGTTTGTCTTAACATTGCTTTTAAACAAAATATATTTCAAAATGAAGGTCATGTTTTCCAATTTAATACAACAGAAAAGTAATCATGTGGGTGTTGTTTTCACAAACATTCACTGTTTTGTTATGTTCCAATATTTATACTGTCTACTGATCTGTAGTTTTGTCTCCAAGAGAAAAACAAAATCTGTTATTGTTGCTATGAAGATATTTTTAGCCCTTTACCATAAAGCAAAATTTTAGACTGATGCAAGTTCAAAGTTGCTGTTGACAACATAATTTTTTAATTGATTAAATTCTAGTATTTTACAACATTTGGGGTAGAAAACATTGTAAGAAATAAAGGAATTGCTTGTACCTTTGAGTGTTTATTTTGCATAGAATCTACTATTATGATGGCCTCTATCTAATTCATAATGTTCGGTAACCATTTAGGCTGGCGAATATAAAATCCAATTTGGGCTCCTTAATATATATGAACAAGTGCCTTGCTGTGAAGACGAAAAGAGAAAATATGAAAGTTAACCCTTTGCCAAATAACGAAATAGAGGATGATTCAATTCAAAGGCAGATACAGGCGAGACAATACCTATGTTGATATCATATTTTTGGACACTACAGCACTGAAAATATAGGCAAAAGGAGATAAAAAGCTGAGTGTCATTATTTTCTATTCATACTTCAATGTTTTCCAAAGCCTTTCTTATCTGGGACGTCAAAACCAACTCTTGATTGGACAGGGTTAAAAAGAACATTGATTCATTAGTGTTCGTCCTAGTTTTTGGACCAATGAAATTGCAGTATATTTGTAAATTTCGGCGCAATATTTCACATAAATGCACTGCCGGTCAGTTTATGTCACGGATATACATAGCCACGCCCCTATTTCCTGTGCAGTTATGAAAAATGGTGTAATTTTTGGGAAAATGATGTAATTTTTGGGAAAATGATGTAACTCCAGTAAGATCTGCTCGATAGTAGCTCCGGTTGGATGCGTGGTTTGAAGAATGACAGTAGAAGTGTATGTTTTCATTGGTTGACGAACACTAAGTCAGATACTCATCATCGAGTCTGTATAGTAGATTCTATGCGACATAAACGTTCAAAGGCTGCGCCTTTTGAACATTAACATCGCATAGAATCTACTATACAGCCTCTATCTAATACGTAAACCTTGTTTTCACCCAGTCAAACCTGTTTTGTAATGAATGACAGGAAATGCAGAGCAAGTCTAGAAATGAACGCTCATGCATAATAGATGATTTGCTTGCTAATCTCACCCTTGTTTTGTCACACTTTCAACTTAAGATGATATTTTTACCTTGAGAAAACCAATAGGCTGTTTGACCTTTTCCCAAACGAGACTTGGTTATGATGTACTTTGCCGAAAAGACTTGGGGGAAATGTTGAGGCAAAAGGAGAAAATGCTGTTTATCTCTTTTCGAATCAAGATATGACATGCCTAGCGAAAAAGATGTCTTGTAAAAATATTATGGCAAAAGAAGAAAATGTTGATCATACTTTCGTAGCTATGATATACACAGATTTGATATAAATTCACACCTATTTCGTCTTCTGTAGCACCTTTTGAGTTGTAATTTACAATTGTGCGGCCTTGGAAAGGGTAAGATAAAAAGCAGAAGCCCTGACTCTTTAACTTGTTGAATTGTTATCTTGATCTGAATGGAAGTCATGTCATGATGTGGTCATTGGTTTGATTCCTTTCCTCACCACTTGTATCAAAATTGTACTTGAGTAAAGGCATATTCATGTACTATGATTTTGTGACCACATCACATCCACACTGTTGTACATCTGATGGTTTTTGGACATGCTTTGGCTGTGATGTTGATGCAGAATTGTGTAAGTGATTAGGCCAGTATTTTAAAGTCCCAGCCAATTTACGTATGATAATAACTTAACCCTCTCCCAAACAATACCTGGTTTTGATGTCCCTAATTGAAAAGGCTTTGGAAAACATTGAGACAAAAGAAGAAATTGCTGATAACCAGCACTTTCTCTTTTTAGCTCACCTGATCACAAAGTGCTCGAGGTGAGCTATTGTGGTCACTCACCGTCCGTCGTCCGTCTGTCCGTCTGTCTGTCTGTCCGTCCGTCCGTCCGTCAACAATTTCTTCAAACATCTTCTTCTCCAAAACCAACTGGCCAATTTTGACCAAACTTGGCAGGAATGTTCCTTGAGTGACCCTTCTTAAAACTTGTTCGCAGATTTTTGATTCTTCAAAAAATGTGGGCGTGGCAGGGCGTGGCTTATCGGACTTAGAGAAATCCTAAGAAAATTCTTTAAAAATCAACCATTGGGCCAATTTGAAGCAAACTTGGCAGAATTGTTCCTTGAGTGACCCTTCTCAAAACTCGTTCGCAGATTTTTGATCCGTCAAAAAAATGTGGCCGTGGCAGGGAGAAAGGGGCTTATCAGACTTAGAGAAATCATAAGAAAATTCTTTAAAAATCAACCATTAGGCCAATTTGAACCAGACTTTGTAGGGACGTGCCTTAAGCCAATCTTTTTAGCTCACCTGAGCACAAAGTGCTCGAGGTGAGGTATTGTGGTCACTCACCGTCCGTCGTCCGTCTGTCCGTCTGTCTGTCTGTCTGTCTGTCCGTCCGTCCGTCCGTCAACAATTTCTTCAAACATCTTCTTCTCCAAAACCAACTGGCCAATTTTGACCAAACTTGGCAGGAATGTTCCTTGAGTGACCCTTCTTAAAACTTGTTCGCGGATTTTTGATTCGTCAAAAAATGTGGGCGTGGCAGAAGCGTGGCTTATCAGACTTAGAGAAATCCTAAGAAAATTCTTTAAAAATCAACCATTGGGCCAATTTGAACTAAACTTGGCAGAATTGTTCCTTGAGTGACCCTTCTCAAAACCTGTTTGCAGATTTTTTTATTCGTCAAAAAACGTGGCCGTGGCAGGGAGAAAGGGGCTTATCAGACTTAGAGAAATCCTAAGAAAATTCTTTAAAAATCAACCATTGAGCCAATTTGAACCAGACTTTGTAGGGATGTGCCTAAGCCATTCTTTTTAAAATTTGTTCACAAATATTTTCATTTGTCAAAACATTTGGCCGTGGCAGGGAGAAAGGGGCTTATCAGACTTAGAGAAATCATAAGAAAATTCTTTAACCCTATACTCCACAGCCAGGTAGCCTTATCAGCTACAATAAACCAATATACCTTTATCCAATAAAGGTACCCTATCCTGATATGGATTATTGGAAAAAGTCAGACTATTTATACCTATGTTGTTTAAATCAAATTTAGTGCAACAAGACTTGATCAAATAATTTTGTGATATATAAAAAGTTTTTTTGAAATTGAATTTCCTTTCTGTTGGTGTATTCCTTATTTTTGTGGGTTGAATCGTTTTGGAAATATGAGGGTTTAAATGTACCATAGTTCTTTCTGTCAGCATTTTTTTCAAAAACTGAATAGAATGATCAATCAATATGTTAAAATTATTAAGTTAATTAATACTATAATTAATATAATTTATGTTAGTGTAATATTGTATTGGTTTAATTATTGACAGACAACCTTTTGTATGGTGTGACACACTGAAAAGTTTGGTTGATCATCAATAATTTCTTCTTTCCTCTCAATGGTTTTGCAAACTTTTTTATAACTTGGGGCCACAAAACTAGGTTTTGTTTTGGAAAGGTTTAATTTTAATACATTTATTATCATATAGTTAAAAAGGAAAACCTTTCAAACAGGTAACCTGTCTTTTTAAACAATGAGAAAATCTTGCAATTATAAGTGCAAGTCTTTCATTTTGACCAGTCTAGAAATGATGTTCAGTAAAGGGTTTTAGTAGATCTAATCATAATCTTTTTTTTTTTTATAGATACTCTTTTGATATTATACGTTTTTAAATTCAATCTAGATCTAATAGTGTAATTCTTCTTGCTGGAAAAAGCGATCCCTATCATGTGTTGCATTAAGTTTTGAATAACAAAAGACAACTAAGGGATCCCATTATAGATCCCTAATTTTCAAAAGAAATGCGATCTCACTTTTCTTTTTTTAAAAAAATAGCGATCAAAACACCATAACTCAAGTTGTTCAATATTGGTTTTACTACATTTTGGAATCATATCGGTAAATTGGTGTGATATATCGGACAGTAAAGTCAATTTAAATCCGATTACGTAACCTTTTGATAAGAAGCCAAACAACCAAACTGCTACCAGGAAATAGCAGACGATAATTATTGACACGTGCATGCAAATAATTATTATGTCGATCTCCCAATTAGATCTACACCCTTTCCAAAGTCCACATGATAATTCGATGATTTCGGGCCGATGATTCCTGTAGCAAAATAGCACTTTCAAGAGCGCTTCGCCAATCAGGCAAAGAAAATGGCGATTGTCAAAATATTCTCTTCTCTTTCTGTATTCTTTACTGCTTATGCTAGGATCTTAAAATTTTGCCCTTGGGAAAGGCAATAAATCATGCGATGGCGACTACAAAAGAAAAGAGAATGCAAATTGCTCATACTAATTGGACCAGTCCGATATTTAGCAGTTTGATGAAAAACTGAAAAGTTGTCAACATAATGCAATTGTTAAATCTGATTTATTTACCTTGTGCGTATAGATCTATTTTCCTTTTATTAATTCCAATGATACTAATAATTATACGAAGATTGGTCCATATTCACTGAATAGTTTTTTCAGGAAAGGGTTTCTTTGTTATCAACTTGAGAAAGTCTGACCTACAAACAGTGTATGACGTGGTGTGACGTGGCGTGACGTCATACTGGCTGTCTGGAATGTAGAACAAAATCCTCACCCTTTTTAGGTGCTTAAAATAGCACAACAGCTGATTGATTAATCATATAGACAGTTTTTAAATCCCGTGGATATTTAATGATTAGCATTGAACATCCAGTTTTGTTTTAGAAATTGAATTCGAACTTATTTCTGACCCTGTTTATGAAAAAGGATAAAAAGTGATGTGTGACTTTATTTGTCAATGGATTTAAAACACTTTGAGGGTAAGTAATTATTTGGTGTAGGCCTACGATTTTTACCATAGACTTAGGGTTCTACTGACAAACAAAGACTTGTGAATAAATTAACATAATGAAGGAGAATTGAAAACAGAATTGCAAAGGGGATAATTCCCGTAGTTGGTTCTTTACAGGATTTTTTTGTCTTCAGGCTTGGAAATTGCACGGCTGATGTTTTGTTTTTACTATTGCATATCTTGATTCTAATATTCAAATAGATTTAGATCTATAATTTCTAGACCTGTCAATTTGCGATCGTGCATATTTTTTCCTAACTAAATTTCTTTTACCCACAATGCACTTATGATTGGTCTGTCTGCACATATTTTTTTGTGTAGTCACGTGTCATGAAATAGGTCAGCAGACTCAATCACGCGTGTAACATGAATCGCCCAGAAACCCCTACATATTGAAATGGTTTAATCCAAATTGATAGATGAAACTAAAAAAATGTATAAATTTGCGTCATAGGTAAAGAAGCTACGAGAAAAATATTTTCTTTTATAGTTTTATGTTCCAGAGATCGTGAACAAATTGTACTGAAATTTGAAATGGACTTAGAGCTAGATCTAGTCTACTTATCAACAGAATTAAACAAATGTTTTACATGAATTCATAGAAACATTAGGCTAGATCTCGATCTTTAATGTACGGATAGAAAAATACAATGTTTTGTTCAGCATATTTCAACTTTCAGCGAGTGTTCAGTACAGTAATTTTACTAGTGGATTTTTGGACAGCACCATGTAATTATAACTTGAATTTACGGATCAAAGTCAAGAATAAAGGTCATAATTTTTTTTGTTGGTTAAACTGATCAAATGATTAACTTCATAAAAATACCTTTGTTTATTTTTTTGTGTTTATAATATCACCGTGATTTGTGTTTAAAGTTGACCGCGTTAAAATGCGTATTTGAGCGGGAGTGGAAAAAATCGATACTGCGTTAAAATGCGTATCTTATACGGGAATCGATAGACGCGTTAAAATGCGTATCTGTGGAGTATAGGGTTAAAAATTAACCATTGGGCCAATTACAAGCAGACTTTGCAGGAATGTTCTTTGGGTCTCTCTTTTGAAAATTGATTCACAAATTTTTACATTTGTCAAAAAATGAGGGCGTGGCAGGGAGGAAGGGGCTTTTCGGCCTCGGAGAAATCCTAAGAAAATTGAGTGACCCTTCTTAAAACTTGTTCGCGGATTTTTGATTCGTCAAAAAATGTGGGCGTGGCAGGGCGTGGCTTATCAGACTTAGAGAAATCCTAAGAAAATTCTTTAAAAATCAACCAATAGGCCAATTTGAACCAAACTTTGCAGAATTGTTCCTTGAGTGACCCTTTTCAACATTTGTTCATAAATTTAAAGTTACGTCAAAAAATGTGGGTGTGGCAGGGCAGGGCTTATCTAACCAAGAGAAATTGTTAAAAAAAATCTTCAAAAATCTTCTTCCCCTTAACCATTGGGCCAATTAGAACCAAATTTGGCAGGAATGTCCCTTAGGTGACCCTTCTTAAGATTTGTTCGCGGACTTTTTATTCGTCCAAAATTGTGGGCGTGGCAGGTCAGCACTTATCGGACTTGGAGAAATCATAAGAAAATTCTTTAAAAATCAATCATTGGCCCAATTTGAACCAAACTTGGCAGAAATGTTCCTTTGGTGACTCTTTAAAAAAAAATGTGAATTTTTGTTTCGTCTGAAGAAGTGGGTGTGGCAGGGCGTGACTTATCGGACTTAGAAAAATTCTAAGAAAATTCTTTAAAAATCAACCATTGGCCCAATTTGAACCACATTTGGCAAAAATGTTCCTTGGGTGACTCTTTTCAAAATTTGTTCTCAAATTTTTTATTCATCAGAAAAAGTGGGCATAGCTTATCAGACTTACAGTGTTTGCAAATTTTGTTTTGGACAAAAAAGTGGCCGTGGCAGGGCGTGGCTTATCAGACTTAGAGAAATCATAAGAAAATTCTTTAAAAATCAAGCATTGGGTCAATTTGAAACAAATTTGGCAACAATGTTCCTTGAGTGACCCTTTTCAAAATTTGTTTGCAAATTTATGATTCTTCAAAATAGTGGGCGTGTCTTTAAACTTCTTTCAGGTGAGCGATATAGGGCCATTCTGGCCCTCTTGTTATCTTAATATTTTCTGTGCTATATATATTGTTCACAAATTCTGCCTTTATCAACATCCATTTTGAGGTCTGCAGCAGCTTTCTAATTGGAAAAGTACAAATTTTAGTTGTTTGGGAAATGGTTGAGAAAGCAGGTACATAGGTGAACTGTCATTGAACATGACTAAAATGTTTGTAATAATAAAATCAATATAAAACTCAATAAACATAGTCTTAAAATTTCTGCGCTGATGCACTGAAAATTTATGCGCTGATCCACTTGTTACAATTTTAAAGTACTCTTTGCAATATGTAGTTATAATTCTAATAAAATGTCACAGGTGACAATAATAATGTTACTTAGCCAGGAGTAGCTAATGTTATTAGCTTATTTGCATAGTAAACTTTTAGGGAAAGGGAAGAAAAAATTGAATCTTTGTATGTGCATTTTCCGCTCAATTTTTAGCTTGCCGGGACTTTATATCCGGGGAGCTAATGTCACAGCCCTAGTGTTGGTGTCGTGTTGGCATCGCGTCTTCAAAAACTTTAACATGGTCTATATCTCAGGTACTATTTGAGATACAGCCTTGATACTTCACACATGGATACCTCCTGCCAAGACCTTTCATTTGGGACCATGACCTTTGACCTAGTGACCTTAACCTTGGAGTTTGACCTACTTTTAAAAACTTTAACCTGGCCTATATCTCATGCGCTATTACACATAGTGCCTTGATATTTCACATATGGATACCTCATGTCATGACATTAACCTTTAGACCATGAACTTTGACTTAGTGACCTTGACCTTTAACCTTGGACTCCTGTTTTTGCAACAAGCTCTCGAATAGGCGAGCTATGTTGTCCGCGGATAACTCTTGTTTCTATAAAAAGATGTACTGCCCTTGTGAGGTTGGAAAGGAAGGAGTGGTAGAATAGGTGAGACTATGAGTGCTACAGCCACCACAATATAACTAAAATACTGTTGAAAATGGTGTCAAATGCCAGTCAATTTGATTTTGGTACTATTAACATTGTGTTGTACAATTTGAAGCAAAATAGCTTGCCATTTTGAAAACAGAATTAACAGAATTTCCTAAACAGTAAAATTTTAGTGCGATCTAAATTCAAAGCTGCTGCAGACGACAAAATGGGTGTTGATACACAAAGAATTTGTTCAAAATGGCACAGAAAATATTGAGACAAAAGGAGAAAATGCTGGTTATCAGCATTTTCTTCTTTTGCCTCAATGTTTTCCCAAGCCTTTTCTAATAGAGGCATCAAAAGCCGGTCTTGTATGGGAAAGGGTTTAGGGACTTAAAGTTTTCAAAAATTAAGTTTAGGTGTGTTACGATTTTCAAGGCCCTCGGAGCATATCAAGTAAGGTAAAAACATAATTATTGCTTTTGCACTACTTTAACGACCTAGATAGCGTGTTTTAAGTGCTGCCATATTTACTCAGTCATATCTTATTTCGTAATCATAACTCTTTGCGTAAAGCAGGTTGTTTATATCGCACTATATCATATGACGTTCAAACCATTTCCTAATGGCAAAAAGTTTTGATGTGACACAACACTTTAAGAAAATCATCAATAAATTGCTGAATATATGACCAAATTGAATTATGTTGAACCCTTTCCCAAACGATACTTATTTGGTCATCAAGAACTTTTTTATCAGCTGATTAAAGGGGGAATAACACTTAACATCTTGCAAATTTTCCGAGAACTTCGTACAAAAAAATAGATATATATTATCGAAATATGGTATTTAAATTGCATATATGCCAAATCTTAGCTTTCTACCTTGTGTATTGGCTTAGATGTCGACGGATTTAAAAAATCCCATGATTTTTTGTCCCGGGGATAATATTTACAATAATGGAACATATGGGGTTTTAAATCCGTCGACATCCTAGCAATACACAAGATAGAGAGCTAAGATTTGGCATAGATGCAATTTAAAGGCCATATTTTCATAATACATATTTATTTTGTACAAAGTTCTCGGAAAATTTGCATGATTTTAAGTGCCATTCCCCCTTTAAAATTTTGTAAAAGATATACCACATCCAGCAAATCCCAGACATGTTTCCGCCTCCTCTGCTTCAAACCATTTCCAGTTGTGTTTTAATATTTTTGATATAATTATTTAAAATTTTCTTCAATAGTAATGAGTTTTGTGCAAAATAGACTGGGTTTATACCGTTATGTTTTGACAAACCATCAGTGTTGTTGTAAATTACAACACAAACGAAATACTATTTGTTTGTCCGAAATAATGTCACAGTTAACTTCATGAAATCGTTCCCTATTGTTGCATCATGTGATTCCTCACCATGATACATACAACATGATGATCATGCAGCGAGTGTTAATATTGAATGACCCATGTTTCATTAAGACTAGTGCAGACTACTTACAATCCACATTTCCGTTCTACAAATGTCAAAAATCATTAAAGCACAATCGTTGTGTAAGACATTGATTTTTACTTTGTCAATCTTTTTCTAAACAAGCCCTTGATTTGGTGTCTTTAAACCGTTACCTGTCAGGAAAAAATTTAAACTGGTCCAAAGTGAAAGATGTTGCAGAGGACAGTTTAAAGTTAAATAAATTTTGTATTTCTTAGTCTTTCTGTGTAGAGTGTACTTTCAATTTTTTCATTTTAGACAATGTTTTTTAGTTTATGTTGTGGGGTTTCGAAAGGCGTCACTGTTTGTGAAAGGGTTAAACATAATACAAATGAGCAATAATTTGGAAAAATGACTTACATAGCATTTGAGAGAGCCATGTTTCAAGATCACCCTCTCACTGGTGGTGAACTAAAACGATTTTCGCTACAACAAGGTATAGATATTTTGTGTTTAAATGAGAGTTTATAGATTTTTTTTAATGACAACGAACTTGTTCTAAAAACAGACCAAGTTTACGGTTTTGTATTGGCAAACTGTAGGTGTTGTTATAAAATCTCGTAACTACGGCTTTGATAAAGCCGTAGTTACGATATTTTATAACAACACTGCAGGAATACTTTGATCGCGAAAAAACGTCCCTCGCTTTGGCCGAGTTCACCACCAGTGCCTCTGCCCAAATGGAGTCTGACGGAGATCCATGCTCATGAAGATGGTTGCAACAGGTTATGAAGGAGCTGGAAAAGTCGCGCTAGATAATCAAGTGATGCAGCAATTTCAGAAAATCTTCAATAACTTTGTTAATATTGGACCGATTTGAATTCGATTTGAAGCAGAGAAGGTGGACAGACGTCACACATTAGATGAAAGTGTTTGATTTGTGAAATATCAACTGATAAAAAAGTTATTGAAGATAAACCAAAATTTTGGTTTATCTTCCATAACTTTTTTATCAGTTGATATTTCAAAAATCCAACATGTCCAGCTTATTCCTGGTATTTTCTCACCTCTGCTTCAAAACGAATTCAAATTGGTCAAGTATTAAAAAAGATATTGAAGATTATCGGAAATTCTGAGTCACATGATTATACACCGTGAAAGTATTTAGCTCAAAAGCCTCAAAGCCTTTAAGGGCCAGACCCATGATGGCCTCTCAAAATACAATACTTCACTTATTGTTCATCAAACCCTATGTTGTGGGTGGAATCATCTCATTTAGATGATTTAAATGAGTACCCACAACATAGGGTTTGGATTTAAAACACCAATTTGTAATGTCTTCACTCCTTTGTATCTGTTGCTCTGAATGCCTTTGTCATATTGATATGTATGAGCATATTATCAGGCATATAATGTTAGGAGAAACTTTGTTGTATAAAATATTATATTGGATTAAAAAAAAATTAGATATTATTGTCTGCAAGTTCTTCCAAATTGGATTACTCTTAAATTCAATATTGCAGTATTTTGGGTTTAAGATCACAGAAAAATTTGTTGAAAATTTCATTGAACTCCATCAAAAGAACTTGAACGACTGTTTCAAAAAGTCTGTTAAAAATAATTAATTGTAATGATGATTAACGCCCAAATTCAGTTTAGAGGCGCCACTAGGGTCTGAAATGGTCGAAAAATTCATGTCATCAGAAACGTTTCCCATATTGAAATCTAAAAAAACAAGTATATCTGACGTTACATATTTCGATGTTTTTGGATGCAACTTGATCTTTCCATCGGAATTATTGAGCATCGAAAATGGGTAGTTTCAATCGCTTTTTAGGTCACCTGACCGAAGGTCATGGTGACCTATTGCTACCGTGTTTCGTCCGTCGTCGTGCGTCGTTCGTCGTCCGTCGTGCGTCGTGCGTTAACTTTTAAATTTTCGACTTCTTCTTGAGAACTATTGGACGGATTACAACCAAACTTGGCAGGGAGCATCCCCATGGGAAGCCGCTTCAGATTTGTACAAATCATGGAGTTATCTCCCTTTGGGGCCCCATAAAGGGCCAAAAAGGGGTTAAATAGGGTACATCTTAAAAAATCTTCTTCTCATGAACCGGCTGTTGGATTTGATTTACATGTGGTATTTAGAGTCTTTAGGGCAAGGACAACAAAGTTTGTACAAGAGAAAAAAATCCGCCCAGAAATGGCCGTGCTGGGGATGGGGGATGGGAGGGGGGGTCGCGTTATTAGTTAACTTAACATTTTCGACTTCTTCTTGAGAACCATTGGACGGATTACAATTAGACTTGGCAGGGAGCATCCCCATGGGAAGCTGCTTCAGATTTGTACGAATCATGGAGTTATCTCCCTTTGGGGCCCCATAAGGAGTCAAAAAGGGGTTAAATAGGGTACATCTTAAAAAATCTTCTTCTCATGAACCGGCTGTTGGATTTGATTCACATTTGGTATTTAGAGTCTTTAGGGCAAGGACAACAAAGTTTGTACAAGAGAAAAAAATCCGCCCAGAAATGGCCGTGCTGGGGATGGGGGATGGGAGGGTGGTCGCGGTATTAGTTAACTTAACATTTTCGACTTCTTATTAAGAACCATTGGACGGATTTCAACCAAACTTGGCAGGAAGCATCCTAATAGGAAGCCACTTCAGATTTTGCACAAATCATGGAGTTATCTCCCTTTGGGGTCCCATAAAGGGCCAAAAAGGGGGTAAATTGGGTACATCTTAAAATATCTTCTACTCATGAACCGGCTGTTGCATTGGATACACATTTGGAAGATAAAGTCTTTAGGGCAAGGACTACAAAATTTGTACAAGAGAAAAAAACTCGTCAATAAATGGCTATGCTGCGGATGGGAGATGGGAGGGGTTCGCGTTATTACTTAACTTTGAACATTTTCTTCTTCTTTTTGAGAACCATTGGACAGATTTCTACCAGACTTGGCAATAATCATTCCAATGGGAAGCAGCTCCAGACTTTAACAAATCATGGAGTTATCTCCCTTTGGGGCCCCAAAAGGTGCCAAAAGGGGGTAAATAGGGTACATATTAAGAAATGATCTATTGTTGGATTGAATTCACATTTGGTATTTGAGTCTTTAAATAAGCTTGTACAAGAGAAAAAAAGACAGTCAAGAAATGGTGGTGCTGGGGGGTTGCGCTTTTTGTTAACATAACATTTTCCTTAAAAATGTTTCTGCTCATTTGATTCAGGTGACCGATAAGGCCCTCTGGTTTAAAAATATCGGGTATCTTTTAAATTAGAATGTGAATCTTATTAGAGGTAAAGACAAACTGCTTCGAGTTGTTAATCAATACCAAAAATCTAGTTAACAATATGCCGTTTAGATTTCAGCTTCTGACGTGTCTATCTCTACAGAATTTTAAACTGAAACAAATTAAATTTCCGTTAACAACTTGAAATTTCCGTTGTATGTATACTTATGTCTTTTGTTCTGTCCTTCAAACGTGTGGATAGAATGAGTATCATCTTTTGTGATAAAAGAGAAGTATCAATGCGTGAGAATCTCGAACTATGTTGAACTTGTAATATACAATGAAATATTTTAGTTGCATTAACTGTAAAATACAACCGTACGTTTTCTGTAACGACGAGCACATTATTATGAGAAAATAATATCAAAGACGACTTAGAAATTTAGCAACTTCACATTGGTAAAATCCAGTACCGAGTATTTATGCTTTGGTCACGTTTTGAGACATGTACAGCTGCATTTGCCTTACTAAATTTCCGTTACCTATTGGTAACGGAAAATTTACTCATGGAAAACAGACTTTTCATGATTAACTCTCGCAAATTTATCTAGAATACACCAAAATTCGTTGGACATGTGTATTTTACAGATATTTGTTACTTGTAGAGGTAAGTGCATAGTGATAAACATTGCCGAAATACCATGTGAAAATGCAAATACCTTCCCTACATTAAATATGAAATATGTCTTCCAAACATGAACACTGAACTGTGTTTACAGTATTATGTAGTTAGTTCAATGATATGATAGTCATACCCTACATTATAGATCATTAGCACCAAATTGCGCATCTGTTTTCCATTGAATTTAATTTTGGTATCGGAAATTTCAAAAATGGTATCGGAAATTTGGTACCGGAAATTTCAAAATTATCACATTTTGTCCTGTTTTCTATTATATTGCCATTATGTACAAATAATTTAGCAGTATACCATTTCCTTGATAGCATTAACACTTTTATCTATGAATTATCAAATTATATTGCCAAAAGAGCACTCAGTTTAGTGTAACGGAAATTTCATGTTTTTACTTTTTATGAGGGGTACCTCGCTATTGCAGCATTTATCAATTTTATTTCGTAAAATATCAACCTGGTTTATGTCATTCTCAAAAAATAATTACATGAATCAAAGTGTAAGCAAAATGACGACGAAATCTATCGGAAAAACTGTGTTTAAACCAAGTGTCAAATTAAGGTAACGGAAATTTCTTCAACCTTTGGAAATTTGGTGACACTTACTTGACCTTAGTTATTTTTGTTTTTATGACGGACAAATAACAAAAGGGGTACTTTTCAAAATCTAAGTTCATTGACGGATGTTTTTAAATGCATATACAGTGGATAAAATGTATCTATTTGTGAGAAAGTACCACATTTATTTACTCTACTGCGTCTGGCGACATCACGGAAATTTAAAAATACGACCTATTTTTTGATATTTTGAAGAAACGAGTCTTTCGATTTTCTTTAAATTTCAAACAAAGTTGTTAAGTGATCTGTACTAATATAAGGACTATCAAAATTCAATGCACTACGTTTCTTCAGTTAGATAAATACCAGCGACAGGGGTGGCGCCTCTAAACTGAATTTGTGCGTTAAACGGTAATGAGATGATGATTGATAAAGTAAAGGAACAGTTTAGTGACTGATTTGGTTAATCAATTATGATCCAGTCTAAATGCTGATATGCTTACAGAAATGTCTTTTGTTGATGTTTACATAATTTTTTGTACGACAACCTTGACCTATGAATCTCGTTTGGGTCTGCGCTGTATGCTGTATGCTGTATGCGCAACAAGTTAAAGATGATTTTAACCCCATCTGTGACGGGGTTGAATTTAGGTTTGGATTCTCCCTAAATTCGGCTATTTGTCTTGTAATTTCGGCTCATTCTCTGTCTGAATCGCATATCATTAACCGTCCTGAGGTGGTCAACACAAAAGTTTTGCATATTAGTTCAAAAAAATTCATTTTTAAGTCGCTGAGCGCTGGCGCTGCGACTTACTGTTGCCGTACGGGTTTTTCTGGACAGGGCAAATAAGGTCAAAGACGGACCTCTTAACTTCTTCTGTATTTCTGTTTTGAGACAAAGTAGATCTCTGATTTCTTGTCCACACTTTGATTTAATATTGAAATTCGACTTTCTACAATTTCTAAACTGACATGCCAAATAATCATTGTTGAACGAGGAAATTAAACGTTTTATGTAGAACTATTTTTTTGGCGGAGAAACTAATCGCGCGCAATAATTCCGTTTTCTGAGGTATATTGGTCTAAGGGAAGTAATCAGGTTTAAATTAGACAGTTTTCATGAAAGAGTTACTTCCCTTAGATAGTGCAATAGACATCGACTTTATGACTCGGCGACAATAAACATACGACAACGACGGAATACTCATTTGCTTGATTCTTTTTATAATAAATTCCATTTTAACAAGGTGTCTTGCTTGATATGCATCGTTCTGCCATTTCAAGCGTGTAATCTCGCAATCAATATGCCCTAAATTAACACACGACATAATTGTACACAACAAGCAGTCGTCACTTTTCTTCGAAAAACCTCGTAACTGCATATTGTTTTAATCTGCAATTACTTGGTGATGACAATAGCTCAAAAAATCGTGTGGTCAAATTTGCCGAAAATTCGAAAAACTGTGCGGCTGAAAGTGACTTCGGCATTAGTGAAAAGCTAGTGAGAGACTGGCGAAAAAACAAGACAAAGATCTGTGATGGTCCAAAATTGCAGAAATGGAGGGTTATTCGGATCAGTCCCTATGAGCCACAGAAAAATGATCAGAATGATTGGATTTTGGAGTTACGGGCAAGTGGCTATGTTGTAAGTAGGATCGGGATTCGCGTCAAGGCCCTTCAACTCGACAAGGACCAAAATACAAAATCCAGGGCGAGTTCAAAGCTTCTTCTGGGTAGTGTTGCAGGTTCATGAATATTTTAGTCAATACCGGGAAGACCAGAAAAAAAAACATTTTATTACACACCTGGCCAGCTTATCAATGGGAAAACCTACAGGACCACATCAAAGAAACGAGACTTAACTACTCGGCTGGTTCTGTGATGTTGACGATCCCGAAATATGCAAGATGTGCATATCCGACGATTACTTTAAACAAAGAGTTTTCCGTCGCCGGATTTACGGAAATGAAATTGTTGATTTGCAGGGTTGAATCTCGCGACCGGTAGGCGATCATAGACGGCACAAAAGCAGCTTTGCAAGTCACGGGCATTTTGTATGATCATACGGTTCCCCCGAAAGATCGCAGCTAAAACCTTACCTTCGTTTCAGATCAGAATAAATATTTCAGCCCACACGTTTTGATTCTTGTGTATGTATGGATAATCGTTAGACCCAAAGTGTAATTCATGGATATTTACATTCATGTTCAATTTTCGTCATTTTGTTTACCCCAAAACAGAAATATTTTTTAGACTACCCCATTTTGAAAGCTGTTGCGTGCATACGACATAACTTCTTAAAAAACGATTGAATTACATCATGGAAAGTATCTCGGGGGAACGGAGAAATGGCTAGTTATCGACAATTTCTTCTTTTCAATGTTTTCCAATCTTTTTGTTCCCATGATTGTCGTCGAAATCAAGTCTTGTTTGTGAAAGGATTTAAGAGAGAGGTTAAATAGACGAACGTCGGCAAGTATTACTCTCCAAAGCCGATGTCTATTGATTAAGATCATCAAAATACATTACTAATTACATATCATTTCATAAGAGGTAATGTACTTTGTTTTAAGAGAGTAGCAAGTATAAGCACGAGTCATGTAGATCTACATCTGCAAGAAATTTTCTTTTCACTAAATAGTCTACCCTTTGAATTTCTTTCTTCTTTTGAAAACTCTTTATGAAATTAAACTGTCTCTTAAATCTATCTACTTTAAAATTTAAAAATGTAGAGGTCAACACGCTAATAAATATTCACTAAAGGGTGACCGATTAACCCATTACCAGACGGCAAAATTTTAGGCTGTCCCAAATTCAAAGGTGCTGCAGACGAAATTTTGAAGTGAATGAAATATAACTTTTTTATTCTTTTATTGTAGAAAATATTGTGGTAAATGAAGAGATTGCTTGTCACAAGCAATTTCTTCATTTTCCACAATGTTTTCCAAAGCCATTGTATGGTAGGGAGTCAAAAAGAGTCATTGTGTGGTAATTGGTTAAGGGAGAGACTCGGGGTAAAGCTTCTTTTCTGACGATTGCCCTTTAAGTTCTAGATCTTTTAAGAAGCAATGCTTGTAAATACAGATTGGTTGAAAAAGAGAATTGTCCCCGCCCATCCATTGACTTACTAGTTGATTGACATGCTTCTCATATGAATAAGCACGTGATACAGTGGGATCCCTTTTGTTAAAAAAACAATATGACGTCTTGATGACGTAGCGTCTACTCAATCTGGGCTGGAATAGTGACTTCAAAAACACCGCCAACATCTGCTCAGTTATTTCGGAAACTGTTTCAAAATATGTTAGTTGGATTATTACCGGTGAATTTTTGGTTTGGATAATAGACTAACAGGTATCATTTTCTTCGTATCATCATGACGTTATCGCTTGCCGACCAAAAACAAAATAACCTACTAAACCTAGATGTATAATTTTCTATGTTACATCATAAAATCTGCATGAATTACCATTCAAATTAAATTGTCGAGCGTCCGTCGATTCAGTCGACGTTTCTGCGATTAAATTTCTTATCATTAATCACCGAATAATCAACGTGAAATAAAATAGTTTTTGTGAAGAGAGGGGAAATTAATTCGTGAATAAACCATTATTAGAGGCTCAAATTATTGATTAATCACGACTTTAGGCTTGCCGCAATAAACAGTTCTAGAGATTATTCATTTCCGTGACTGTAAAATATTGCGTACCTAAATGATATCAATCTTGAGAAATATCACGGTCACCAAGAGGGATGACAAAAGTGCAAGTGTGGAAACACAACAGCAAAGATCAAATATAGCTAAGTAATAGTTGCCTTGATGCATCCGAAAAATAAATACAATCTTGAAATCAAGATTGAATTGCCAATGGTAGTGACACGGTCACACCGTGAAATTAGCTGCGATATCGTAGCCACACATTTGATAACCGGCATTGGTTGGTGGCTACGAGTCCTCCCTCTTGCTTCTTTGGAGTAAAGCAAACAGGTGTAAAACACATTTTCTTGTATATGTTTTTAAATGCCAACATATTTTATCAGAAGTAAATCCGATAAGAACATAGTCCATGTCAAAATTTTGGTATAAAAGTATCAGCAAGAATTGTTTTGATATTTTTTCTTCCAACAGAAATTCCATGTCTCAGTAGAATAAAATGGGTGGGTAGTCTAGTCCGCTTCAAAATTAAATTAAACTTTATTTGAAAGTGATTTCGACATAAAACTAAGATGGATTGACAGAAAAATGGTTTAACAGTCATTATATAGAAAACGTACATCGCCTGTCCCGGTGTAATTACGGAGTAATTCTGTGCTAAAAGTGCACTTATATACAGTATTCAGTATGTTTATCTTATGTTAATCAAAACCAAATACTTTTTATTTAACAGAAAAACGCCAATTGTAACAATATTTCGGAACAAAATTTGATGACCCTACGAAAATCAGTGATTTTATTGTGTCCCGATGCCCAACCTGACATATTTTTTACAAAAAAGAAATGGTTATCAAATAGAAAATACATACTTTTTTGTTGTTGTTGATAGACATAATGTTGTCCTCGTGGATAAAAAACAAAAAGAGCTAAGCACTCATACCATTAACAAAATTTTTAATCCTAAACCACTGTCCCTGTAAAATAAAACAGTACCGTTACGGGATCATTTCTTCAACTTTTGCTAACTATCTACCACTGACTTCATCATCAAATGACGTCATATTAAAGCATCTCCGCGACATTTTGTAAATGTGACAATATATGGCCGTGATGTCTGATTCGCTTGAAGACAAAATACGAAGTAAGTTGTTCGTATTAAATAGTTATGTTTTCCACATACAATACCGTTCATATGATTAAACAAATGTTGGTCGCTATAATGAAATGTTTACTTTGCCATGCTATTTTCTGTATAACCCTTCTGGTTTATGTCAAGAGAAACTATGCATATCCCTTCCACGTTATCACCATTATTGAAAAGATGTGTAAATTTTACACATTACCGTTACAAACAATACTGTTACGCAAACCAAAAATTTGTAACGGTATTGTCCATTTTGTAACGGTATTGTCCTTTTTCCGTAACGGTAAGGTCCATTTTCCATAAAGGTAATGTTTAAAAACCATACCGTTACACTGCTTTTGAAGACAAGTTCAAATATTTTATGAATAATTCAAGTGAAGATAAAAGTATTGTAAGAAAATACAAAAGTTGACATTTGTGCATTTAAATTTGGACTAAAATCACAGATTATATATGAAGTTTTGATACATATTTTAGAATCGTTTTAGATTTTCAGGTGTTGAAATGATTTCTCCGAAGAGATGAACAACTGTAGCAGTATGTTCA
The DNA here is from genome assembly GCA_963680895.1 of Fragum sueziense. NCBI lineage: Eukaryota > Metazoa > Mollusca > Bivalvia > Cardiida > Cardiidae > Fragum > Fragum sueziense. Next base: position 80,682,522 of record OY804594.1, on the reverse strand, counting down.
TGCATTCTGGCGAAAGCTTTTAACGAGTGAAAATTGTTTGTGTGTTTTTTTTTTAAAAATGAAACAATTTTTAGAAGTTAAACTCAACATTTCTCTCCGTAACGGTAAGGCTTATTTCTGTCAGGTGCTTTATCATAGGAATGAAAATTTACAAAAAATATCGGTACTTAATTCAGAACATGTTTTGTTTTGATTTTGTCACATATTTTCCCTTTAATTTAAGTTATTCGGGGTCCAATACCAAAATGTGTCTTTTTTATCAAAACCTGGCCATAGATGTACGTTTTCTGTAGAATTACTGTTAACCTGTTGTCATTTAACATTCTCACTACATTCAACAGCTTTATTTTGAAGTTTGACTTTGCTAAACTTGCTGGAATGAATCATTCCAGTACCTGCTCCATTGCAACTCAAGGGCGGATCCAGGAATTTTTTCCAGGGGGGGGGGGTCCAAGCCAAAGATTTTTTTTCCAGTGGGGGTCCAAGCCCAAATTATGGCTTAAATGTAGTAAATATGTAACGTTACAATAGAATTATACAGTCAAAATTTAATTTTCGGTCAATTCCAGGGGGGGGGGGGTCCGGACCCCCCGACCCCCCTCTAGATCCGCCCATGCAACAAATAGGAAGGAATTTTATCCGAAACCCAGATCAATATTCAAAATGGTATCGGTTACATTATTGCAACTACCATGAAATATGTGCATATTTTGAAATTTTTGCCATGTCATACCACGGGCGGATCGAGAGGGGGTCGGTGGGGGTGTGTTTTGGACCTCCCTCCTGGAATTATCCGATAATTATTTTTAAGCTGTATAACTTTAATGTAACGTTACACATTTTACACATTTTATGCCATCATTTAGGCTCGGAAAAAATCCTTGAGTCACCATTGCATAGGCCTACTAGAACGTATAAGTTCTTATTTCGAAATTGAAAAAAAAAAATGATGTAAAAAAGTGCATCATATTGAGTTATAATTTTAAACTGAGTGATAAATGATTTGGAAAACTTTCATCAAAAGATGGTAGTATTTATAGTGTCATGAACGCCTTCCTGAGGGGTTTGAAAACGCTATTTCTCAAGAGCTCCCGGGGGGGGGGGGGGTCTGGCCCCGTGGACCCCTGGCCAGGGCGTTTCCATAGACCCATCGGGGGCCCTGTGGTCCATGGCCCCCCAGCTGTAAAATTCAGTATTTTGAAAGTATCTTACTTTCAACCAGGGAGGACAAGTGTGATTTTGAGGGGTTTTAGTTAAGTGAGGAATGCGTTATGAAGTATAGATCTATTTTATTCAATGAATTTCTGTGACATCTTCTGAAATTGGGAAATCTGAATAGAACAAAATGGGTAAATATTTCATTTAAAACATCGTTCTTACCCAGAATTTTATTTAGTTTAGTATCAATTCCAGTCAATTTATGGGACATGCAGCCAAAACATCGCAACTACAGATTAAAGGGGGACCTGCTAGGCTGTCGAAAATGCAAATGGCACAAAAATTACAAACCAGATATAAACGTATGAAATAACCAACCTGAAGGGGTCCATTGTTAGCACTCATTGAGCTTTATCAAGTATAAAAATCAAAGTCAATGAATAACATGCAGATCCGCACTCTATTGTCCTTTGTTTTTGTTTTGTAACGGTTACACATGCCCAACCTTCAAAAAGCAATTACGTCAGAGGTACGTCATCTGTGCTCAGCGAGATTCAACACACCGTACAACCGGCTGCGTCGTCAACGAAGACAGATTCGGCATCTGATGTCAGGTGCATGGTAGGTCAAATTAATTTACTTTTATGAATAAATGAAAGGATCTTTGGTATTCTATAGTTTATAAATACGCATATAAATGTTCAGTGCTAACTGCTTCTACAAAATAAACCTTTCCACGCATCCCTCGCAAATAAGGTCACAGTCATCGACGCAGCCGGTTGTACAGTGTGTTAATACTGCTGGGGATGTGTCTCGTTGACCTTGACCTTGTCTCGTTTCGAAGTAAAAATAGAATCTGTAAACACGCTTGTAAAGGATTAATCTATAGCAAAGGAAAGATGGATATTCGCCGTGATTGAGGTTTTTATGCTTTGCAAATTGTTTTTCCATGTACAAATATGAGTTCCCGAATAGTTCAGAAGCATAAAAACCTAGCATGGGCCCCTTTCAGAAATCTGTCGTTACGACGTTTTTACTCCCAATCACTAAACACCCCAAAATTACCTACAAATTGGACCAATCTAACATTTTGAAAATAGATCTAGCTTCCACTGCTTTTCATATGTAGCATTCATTTTTTTTCAATTTGTTTCTATAGAATGTGATCTAATCACGAGTTCGGTCATCGTTTATAAACTTTATCGTCATTTTGACAAAATATATTTTGCGTATTTAAAATGGAGATCTAGGTCTTGTTTACATCGCATAAAACTTCATAGGTAAGAATTGATACTCTGTCAATCATATTTTTGGGTTTTTGCCCTTTGTTCATTTTCATATTTAATTGTTTGTCAAGAGCATTACTAAAAATTATGCGAGGTAGATTCGTGCAACTTCATAGGTGGATGGTGTCATTATGTAGAAGTGTATTGTACAAAAATATAACTCTGCTGATAATGTTCGTGGAGTTATTGCCAATTTTCCCTTTTCATTCTTGATGTAAATTAATTCTACAATTGCACTACTTCAATTGTTAAAGGTTTACCCTTGTGGGGGCATACATACATTTCATTCAATACTTCAAAGCATTCTCTGATAGGATCATGAAAAGCAAATCTTGTTTTACAAATAATTCTGTGGTAGCGACTTTCAGGCCCTTCAGGGCTTTGATTTGCAATTAGACCATCTGTTACCATCACCCTTAGTAATTAATACTGCAGCACTGTGCAGCTGCAGTGTATTTCTAGAATCAATAATTTACATGTATGATTCATGATATACAGCTGTCATCATGAAGTATCAGTTGAGTAATCTAATGATTCAGGCTATCTGAACATGTCATGAATATTCCACACATCTTCAGCACTGAAATCTTTGCTTGTTACTAGTAAATAAATGGTATTGCTCAAGATTGAGTGCTGTTCCATGGCCAAAGCACTGCCTTGTCTTGTTCTAGCTGAACCTTTTCTTAAGTGCGGCTTACCACTTACAGTCAATTAAATGTTAGGACTGTCAGTGATAAACAGTGGACCAGTAGTGGGACCAATCCTGCAAACACTTTTTAGCGAGCCAGGACTTTATGTCCGGCGAGCTAATGTCACAGCCCTAGTGTAGCGTCGGCGTCAGTGTCGCGTCTTTAAAAACTTTAACCTGGTCTATATCTCGGGCACTATTAGAGATACAGCCTTTATACTTCACACATAGATACCTCCTGCCAAGACCTTTCATTTGGGACCATGACCTTTGACCTAGTGACCTTGACCTTGGAGTTTGATCTGCTTTTAAAAAACTAACCTGGCCTATATCTCATGAACTATTACAGATAGAACCTTGATATTTCACATATGGATACCTTATGCTATGACCTTGACCTTGAGACCATGACCTTTTACCTAGTGACCTTTATCTTTGAAACAAGTTTAAAGGTACAGCTTCATTTGTAAGCAAACAATGTATGCGTTAGTTTTGGCACGACTGCGAATCGGGCACACACATTTGACCCATTCGCACCTATTGAAGAACGAGGAAAAACCGCTATGTATTCCTTGTAACGAGGAGCTGACTGTCCAGCATCTTCTCATTGATTGTGCAGATTTAGCCATCATTAGAAGCAGGCATTTTAACGCTAACAGTTTAAAAACATTATTTGATACTGTTAGGCCTGAATCAATTTTTAACTTTCTTAAAGAGTGTAATCTCTTTAAAAAGATTTAGCTGTGATATTTAATCTGTGATATCTTATATGTTCTATGGATTTTCCGGTCGGGTGGACTCGGACATGGGTGTTCTCTGATCTGGGAGGAGCCCATGTCTATTCGTGCTCACGTCGGATTATTCATGGTACATTGTTATACAATATTTCGTACGATATTTTTAATCATTTATACTTCAGTTATTTTTAATAGGTTATATGCCCTATGAATTTTCCGGTCGGGTGGACTCGGACATGGGTGACCTCTGATCTGGGAGGAGCCCATGTCCATTCGTGCTCACGTCGGATTATTCGGCGAGGTGCATTGTATTTTTTGATATGATTTTCCGGTCGGGTGGACTCGGACATGGGTGACCTCTGATCTGGGAGGAGCCCATGTCCTTTCGTGCTCACGTCGGATTATTCATGGTGTTTTATAAATTTGCATAGAATTTTATCTGTTATAGAATATCGTATTTTTATCATTTCTCCTCTAGATGTTTATGTAACTAATACATATTCCTATACATCTTGTAGTGAGGTATAATTACAGTGAGTGCGCCCAATATGACCTTAGTAGTCGACGGGCCTTAAAACTCCATTCATTCATTCATTTATCTTTGACCTTGACCTCCTTTTATTGCCAAAAGCTCTCGTATGGCTGAGCTATGTTGTCCGCGGACAACTGTTGTTGAGGAACACTTCAACTTTCCTGTTTCACTGCATTTTGCCACATTGTATTCACTGCTGTTTTTATGGCATCCAAAACAACCTTTTTTCAGTATGTCCAATAAACAGTAGCAACATGTTCAACAGAGTCTGTTTCCCGTTTTGGATGTGCTTCATCGATAATGTAAATGTGTGTGTATGTGACTGGGTCTATAATCTCTGCCTTAATCCAGTCACAATATTCTGGCACAAGATTCGAATTGAGGCATTTCAGATGAACCAAGGCCGATCACAGAGATCTACTGTTGTGTGTATAACTGGGAAAATATGACTTGTACATGGGACCTTAGTGTAGGATTTTTTTGTTGGTGGATATTCAAAACATGGTGAAAACAGGAATAATTTAATTTTTTGTGTACATTTCAGATGAACCTAGCCCTATCACAGAGATCAACTGTCGTGTGTATAACTGGTAAAACATGACTTGTATATAGGACCTCAGTGTTGAGTTTGTTGGTGGATATTCAAAACATTGTGAAGACAAGAATCATTTACAACATTTTTATGTACTTTTCAGATTAACCAAGGCCGATCACAGAGATCAACTGTCGTGTTTATAACTGGTAAAACATGACTTGTATATAGGACCTCAGTGTTGAGTTTGTTGGTGGATATTCAAAACATTGTGAAGACAAGAATCATTTATAACATTTTTATGTACTTTTCAGATTAACCAAGGCCGATCACAGAGATCAACTGTCGTGTATATAACTGGTAAAAGATGACTTGTATATAGGACCTCAGTGTTGAGTTTGTTGGTGGATATTCAAAACATTGTGAAGACAAGAATCATTATCCCCCGCCGAAAAAATTTTTCGGGGGGGATATTGTTTTTGCCATGTCCGTCCGTCCGTCCATCCGACCGACATTCGTTTCCGCGCTATTTCTTGGAAACTATAGACTGGATTTGGATGAAACTTGGCACACAGCTTCACTACAAAGAGGACATGCGCATACCGTCGGGGTTACCCGGTTCGACCATTGAATTCAGAGTTACTGCCCCTGACTGTTTAAGCCATATACATACAGAGTGATATTCGTTTCCGGGCTATTTCTTGAAAACTGTAGACCGGATTTCGCTGAAACTTGGCACACAGCTTCACTACAAAGTGGACATGCGCATACCGTCGGGGTTACCCGGTTCAACCGCCGAATTTAGAGTTACTGCCCCTGACTGATTTAGCTATATACATACAGAGTGATATTTGTTTCCGCGCTATTTCTTGAAAACTATAGACTGGATTTCAATGAAACTTGGCTCACAGCTCTACTACAATGAGGACATGCGCATATCGTCGGGGTTACCGGGTTCGACCGTCGAATTCAGAGTTACTGCCCCTGACTGTTTAAGCCATATACATACAGAGTGATATTCGTTTCCGCGCTATTTCTTGAAAACTATAGATCGGATTTCAATGAAACTTAGCTCACAGCTTTACTACAAAGTGGACATGCGCATATCGTCGGGGTTACCCGGTTCGACCGTCGAATTTAGAGTTACTGCCCCTGACTGTTTTAGCCATATACATACAGAGTGATATTCGTTTCCGCGCTATTTCTTGAAAACTATAGACCGGATTTCAATGAAACTTGGCACACAGCTTTACTACAATGAGGACATGCGCATATCGTCGGGGTTACCCGGTTCGACCGCCGAATTTAGAGTTACTGCCCCTGACTGTTTAAGCCATATACATACAGTGATATTCGTTTCCGCGCTATTTCTTGAAAACTATACACCGGATTTCAATGAAACTTGTCACACATCTTTACTACAATGAGGACATGCGCATATAGTCGGGGTTACCCGGTTCGACCGCCGAATTTAGAGTTACTGCCCCTGACTGTTTTAGCCATATACATACAGAGTGATATTCGTTCTGTTGAAGCCATATACATACAGAGTGATATTGTTCTGTTGAAGCCATATACATACAGAGTTATATTCGTTTCCGCGCTACTTGATTGACAATGAAAATATGTTCGGCGGGGGATATCAATTCAACGAATTTGCTTGTTTATAACATTTTTATGTACTTTTCAGATTAACCAAGGCCGATCACAGAGATCAACTGTCGTGTATATAACTGGTAAAACATGACTTGTATATAGGACCTCAGTGTTGAGTTTGTTGGTGGATATTCAAAACATTGTGAAGACAAGAATCATTTACAACATTTTTATGTACTTTTCAGATGAGCCAAGGCCGATCACAGAGATCAACTGTCGTGTGTATAACTGGGAAAACATGACTTGTAACTGGGATCTTGGTGTAGAATTTGTCCATCCTAACACTATAGAAATACAGCTTGTTTGGGCTATAAGGTACGGACATTTTAATAAATACATTTCCCAGATGACTTCTATTCCCTCAAAGATTTTCCTGTACTAGGTAAATCAACACCAGTACTTATCTAGGAAAAGGTTTTGTCACTTGAATTGAAACAATGTTCAATTCCATCAATTCTTGATTACTATAGTCTAAGTCTCATAGTCTCTTATCTTTTGCATATTTTAGGCTTTTGATAGATACTGATCAATCCAGCATGTTTTGTGAGCTTAAATTTACATATGATTGATCGAAATGTCTGAGCAAGATAACATTGTTTAACCCTTTCACTGCCAAATGATGATTTCGGACGCGTCTCTGCTGAATTAATTCAAAGAAATTTCCAAGAACCAATACCCTTGGCCAAATGTTTCCGTTGAAAGTATAATACATGTAATGTGATTGAACAGATTGTTTAATTGTCAACTAAACATAATTTCAAACTATCCCGAAGCCTTTTCCAGCATTTTTGGTGTCATTCATAGTGATATCTACAGCTTGTAGGCATAAATAGCAAGTGTATGATCTAATGGCAGCCATATTTTTGTCTTTTGTCTTGGAAAATTCCCCATAAAAATACTGAAAGCTTACCAATTGTAACACAAATTCTACTGTTTCACCTGTCAAACGCCAGTACTTTGATTACTAAAACGATGCTATAAGAAAAAGAATGTGTGAAAACCACTTAGCTGTAAAAAATATTCATATATTTCGCCCCTATAAATTTATCGACTGAAGTCGCCTATGGCAGGGACCCCCTGTATTCGACAAAAGTCCCCTATGGCAGTGAAAGGGTTAAATACCCATGTAATTCTGAGTCCATTCAAAATTATTGCAAAGCTACATGGGGTAGAGTCTTTTCAAAATGCAATATTTTGTTTAGCGTTCATCAAGCCCTCTGTTGTGGTACTCTTTGGAATGGTCTCAAGATGATTCAAATTATTACCCACAACATAGGGTATGGGATTGAAAAAACAAAGTTGAAATTAAAATGTCTTTCACCCCACTTATCTCTAGCTCTTATTGATTCTTAAAGGTTGATTAATAATTTTGAATGAAGAAAAATAATTACTTGCACATTTCTTTGGGTTTTAGAAGAATAATGCTCCTCAATTGTGAATTAACCCTTTCCCAAACAGTAAATTTGTAAAAGGTTCCAGTATGAAAGTTGTTGCAGGCAACATGATGGGTGTTGATAGAAAAATGCTGATGATTAGTATTTTTAGCTCCACTGGCCTTTCAGGCCAGCGGGCTATTGTCATGGCGATGTGTCCGTCGTGCGTTAGTGCGTCCGTGCGTGCGTGTGTGCGTCCGTAAACTTTTTCTTTAAAAATCTTCTCCTCAGAAACTACTGGATGGATTTCAACCAAACTTCACAGGAATGATCCTTGGGTGACCCTCTCTCAGATTCCTTCAAAGAATTTGGATTGAACCAGAATCGCCTGAGTTATCTGCCCTTGAATGTCAAAAATAGCTGGTTTTGACTTTATTTTTACTCTAAAATCTGCAAATATTTACCAATCAAGACAAAACTTGGACAGAATATATATCAGCATAATATCCTGCCTGGGTGTAATTTTCAGGTTAATCGGAATTTTACATCTTGAGTTATGTGCCCTTGAATTTTACAAAATTGCCATTTTCGACTTTGTTTTCACTCTAACAACCATAATTGTAAAGCAATCAAGAAGATATTTGGACAGAATCTAGTTGACAACAAGATCTTGCTTATGTGTAATTTTCAGGATGATTGCATAGCTACAATCTGAGTTATGTGCCCTTGAAAATGATAAAATTTCAGTTTTCGACACTTTTTTTCACTTTTGCAGCCACGATTATAGACTAATAATGATAAAATTTGGACAGAATGATGCTGACCATAAGATCTTGCATGAGTTTAATTTTCAGCTTGATTATAAACTCACATACTGAATTATGTGCCCTTGAATTTGGCATAATTACAGTTTTCTACTTTATCATCACTCTAAAAATCCCCAAAATATTGGTCAATTATTTACCTTCTTTTCGCTTTGACCATATGATTGCTTCTTTTTATTTTGATTTCGCTGTAAGAACCACAAGTTTTGAGAAATCTAGTTTTTCTTTGACCACATTGCTGTATTTTACTTTGTTTCTGCTCTAAGAACCATAAGAATGTAATAATTATAAAGTTTAAGCAATTAGATAAATTTGTCATTTTTTTTATAGTAATCCACAAGAAATTCAGGCCTGTGGAGCGACTCAAGACCTTCAGGTCTTTCTAGTTTTCTTCTGCCTCAATGTTTTCCAAAGCATTATGTATTGGGAACATCAAAGGCAGGGTGTGTCTTGAAAAACGATAAATCTCCTGAGTGCAGGAAAAAGGTAAATAAGTTGCATGAAGATGGTTAATCTATCATACATGATCAAACCAGCTGAAAAATGAGCCTGACAGGCTAATTATCCCTTTTCCAAACAATTCCTGGTTTTGATGTCTCCAGTAAAACCAGCTTTGAAAAACACTGAGGCAAACATTGAGGCAAAAGAAGAAAATGCTGATTATCAGCATTTTCTCCTTATGCCTCAATATTTTCTTGGCTATAATGCAAGCAAATTTAATTTACATTATCGATTTTGTCGTCTTGAAAGCTTTCAATTAGAAATAGTCCTATTTTTTGCCATTTGCAAAGGGTTATTATGGTAACCCTTATTATTGTGATCATATTTTTTTGGCAGTTTGAATTGTTGCATTTATGTACTGCAGGGGTTCTGAAATCTTTAAAATGGCTACTTGTCCGTATTTGTTTGTTTGACAAATGTCAGTTGTCCGTATGAACAATAGAGAGCAAAATGTTGGCAAATTCTACTTGTCCGTAACCTCTTTGGGACAACCTGGGCAACTCGGACAATGGATTTCTGAACCCCTGTACTGTGTGCCATCTGATCATTGTGAACACTGACTGCTTTTCCTCTCGGCCATAATATTATGCCCAATCATTTCTGAATTTAACCCATTCCCACACAATGACTTTTTACACGCTACAAGATAATCGCTTTAGATAACATTGTGGAAATGAAGAAATTGCTTGTGGCTGTTTACTGACCAAAATATGTAAAATTTGATTCACTTGAAATTGCCCTCTGCAACATCCAATTCTAATATTTGCCATTTGGTGATGGGTTTACATTATCTCTGTATTTTCAGTCAATGTTTCTCTGATACTAAATTTGTCATCATTTAATTTTTCAGTTTGAGTCAGTTTGACTACCCTCACTTTACAAGAAAAGCCTTGAGAAAACATTGTAGAAGAATTTGAGAAATTGCTTGTGACAAGCAATTTCTTCATTTCCCACAATGTTTTATACCCAAAAAGATCAAAACATTTTAAATATCATTAATTTGATATTGTCGTCTGCAATATCAAGGAACAGTCCATAATGTTATCCTCTGGTAATGGATTAAATATTTCACCATTTTCAGTTCGAGTCAGTTCGACTGCCCTCACCTCACTAGAACATCGTGCTCCTGGCTGTACAGAGATGGTCGTGATTCATTTATCCCAGATAAACCCTATTATATGGGTGTTACCATCAAAAACAATGCCACCAAACCTGAACCCACATACTACCCGGACAGACCTAAAGTCATCAAAGTGGAAACTGCCAAAATAGGTAGGGAAAAGGTTTAGTGCCATTGGTCTATAGTATAATTTGTCTAATGTATGAAATATAAATTGGATTATAATTAGTATGTATTTAAAGGACAAATATGTTGACATAGGTATAATTACACTGTCCCTTGATATCCATATAGATCTTGTGAAAAAATTGCTTGTTTGAAAAAAAAAAGACCTATAAAAAAGCATATGTTGTTTTATCATGGATTTGATACTTTAATCAATAGTTCTGAGGAGGTGTGCACAATGCAAATTGCTTTTCCAACACTTTTGTGTTGTTTTGTAAATGTTTTAATTTCTTAACCCTTTCCCAAACGACAAAATTTTAGAGCTATCCAATTTGAAAGCTGCTGCAGACGACAAAATAGACATTGAAAAAGAAAGTATTTGTGTATAATATAGCTAAGAAAATATTGAGGCAAAAGGAGAACCTACTGGTTATCAGCAGTTTCTTCTTTTGTAGCAATGTTTTCCCAAGCCTCTCCCATCAAGGACGTCAAAACCAGGTCTTGTTTTGGAAAGGGTTAAATATTTGATAAATGTGACCAGTCACGCTAAAAGGGACCTTATCCGAACTCCAAAAATCCAAATTTTGACAAACTTGTCAGACTCAACATAGGTCAACCAGATACTGTATGCGAAAAATGAACATATAGTAATATAGGGAAAACATTTCGGATTAAGAAAATTGCATAAAAGTGAAAAGTCTCGGCCCTAGTCTGGCTGCGCGGACTGCGCAGACTGACTAGGGTCGATATTTTTCACACACCCGATAAGGTCCCTTTTAGCGCAACGGGTCACTAATATTTGATAAAGACATGTTGTTGTATTTCAGTTGAGCCTGCGCCAGTTGTTGATCTCCGTGCAGAGAAGAACAGTTCGTGTATTAGATTGTCCTGGTCCCATGGGAAGGTGGTGCGAGATAAAGTATATCGTATACACTTTAAGGCTCAAACAGACAAAAAATGGAAGGTGGGTCACAAGTGATTTTCGTATTAACCCATTCCCAAACAAGACCAGGCCCCGGTTTCTCGAAAAAACTTAAGTATATTCTCATGAGAACATGCTCAACTTCAAAGGGATACTCTCCAACGTTGAAGGGTATTTGAAGTTCAGGTGGATTTCGTGCGATTTGAGCACGGTGCTCAGATTTGAGCATGAGAACGTACTTAAGTTTTTTCGAGAAACCGGGGCCTGGTTTTGACATCCCTAATAGAAGTGCCTTTGGGAAAACATTGTGACAAAAGAAGAAACTGCTGATAACCAGCAGTTTCTCCTTTTGTCTCAATATTTTCTTTGCCATATTTTACACAAATCTTATTTTTAATAACATCCATTTTGTTATTTGTGGCAGTTTTTGAATGGATCTCTCTAAAATTGTCGTTTGGGAAAGGGTTAAAAGAGATTTTCCATCTGATCTTATTTATAACTTATCAAATGTCACAGGAAGTAGACCTATATTTGTATCATCTTCTCTATCAGGATGTTTGTATATCCACATCTTGTGAACACAGCTTTGGCATTTATGGACAGATTTGGATGAAATTTTCCCAGAATTTTCTTAGTCTCTGTACTTTACATATATTGTTGGGGTTTTGCAATTACACTCTCCGTCATAAGATTAATGTTTTTGCCATTAAGGCCTGGTCACATATACTATTCAGCGTCCACATCAAGGCTGGAGTATGTCTAAAACAGGGGACCCATGCAGTATAATTTTGGATGTGGTGTGGACGCAATATGGATGTGGAATCAAATGTGATCGGGCCTTTAAACAGGAATTTTTGAAGTTCGAAAAGTTGCTACATATATTTTGTCTAAATTTATACATTTTCAATTTCAATCTGATATTTTGCATGCTGTTAAGGCTTTAAATCTCACAACCACATCTAATACTCTCTATATTTACTCTTCCAGACAAAGCATGTAGGCACAGATGAGAGTTGGGTGGAGTGCAGTTTTAGACCGTTCACGGTGTACCTATTCAATGTTTCCTGTAAACCTCGCATGTATAATGGTAACATACATGGGTTCTGGAGTCAGCCTACGTCCATAGTCGTCAATACAGATGAAGATGGTAAATATTGTTTAGTTGTCTAAATTTTCTAAAATATATAGACAGGGTTTAGAAGTTTATTCCAAACTTATGCAATTCTGAATAGATCTGCTTCATGAAAGCAGATAAATACAAAGAGGAATCTTGGAGAAAAGGCTCTTAACCCATGACCAGATGGCAAAATTTTGGACTGTTCCAATTTGAAAGATGTTGCAGACGACAATTTCAAGTTGATGAAAATTTGGAAATCTTTCCAACTATAGTTAGAAAACATTGTGGAAAATGAAAAAATTGCTTGTCACAAGCAATTTCTTCATTTTCCACAATGCTTTCCAAAACATTTTCTTGTTATAGAGTCAAAAGGCGTCTCTGTGCAGTAATGGGTCAACGCATTTGAAATCAACATTGATCATGATGTCTCTATGCATACTCTGATAGTCTGATCCAGATCCATGCTATCCTTTAATGGCTTCACATCTTGTAGCATCTTTCAGAGAGCAGCTATATAAGGCGGCAATTTGGTGCAGACTGTTCTCCAAAAAAAATGTTTTAACCCTTTATCAAACGGCAAAATTTTTAAGGTGATCCACTTTAAAAATTGCCACAAATGACGAAATGGGTGTTATTAAAGATAAGAGTTGCGTAAAACATGGCACAGAAAATATTGAGACAAAAGGAGAAACTGCTGGTTATCATCAGTTTCTTCTTTTGTCTCAATGTTTTCCCAAACCTTTTCTATTGCGGACGTCAAAATCAGGTCTTGTTTGGAAAAAGGTTAAGTAATAATGGATCTTTTCCCAGATCCTGGCTCATATGTTTTTCAGACTGCCAAATGAATCATGGAATTCCACAATTTTAGCTGAGCTGTAATTTTACTTCATCTATGTCAAGTAGGAAATTCAGGTCAACTTGAAATTCCTATTCCCACACCTAAATTCTAGATATGCCAAAGTGGTGTATGACAGGTTTTTCTAGGAGATTTTCAATTTGCACCTCTTGTCAGGATTTGTTTGGGGTTTTATGGATCAACTGAGGTTAAGTCTTTCCTAAATCAAGAAAAGAAGATTGATATTCCAACAATAAAAATGAAAATAACTCATGCTGCAGCTGAAATATTCCCTTTAATTTTTTTCTTGCATACTTCACACATCTCCATATTTACACGGTGTATAATCATGTGACTCAGAATTTCCGATAATCTTCAATATCTTTTTTTAATACTTGACCAATTTGAATTCGGTTTGAAGCAGAGAAGGTGGGAAAATGCAAGGAATAAGCTGGACTTATTTGAAAAATCAACTGTTAAAAAGTTATTGAAGATAAAACCAAAATTTTGGTTTATCTTCAATAACTTTTTTATCAGTTGATTTTTAGCTCGACTTTTCGAAGAAAATGAGAGCTTATACTGTCACCCGGGCATTGGCGTCAGCGTCGGCGTTGCAACAAAGGTTAAAGTTTTTTCAAACATCAATGACTTCCATACTATTAAAGGAATTCAACCCAAACTTGGAATACTTATTCACCATCACACCCTCTACCTTACTACCAGGGCCCATGACCCTGGCTCCACTATATTTGGAGTTATGCCCCCTTTATACTAAGCAACTTAGAAAGTCAAGCGCGCTGTCTTCGGACAGCTCTTGTTAAAAAATACACCACATCCATCTAATGTGTGATGTCTGTCCACCTTCTCTGCATCAAACAAAATTCAAATCGGTCCTGTATTAACAAAGTTATTGAAGATTTTCTGAAATTGTTGTATCACGTGATTATCCACCGTGATTTATAGAAAGAGGGAATTGAATCAATTCCTGTTTGTCTTTCTCTCTGTAAAAAAAACATTTGCCATAACTTTTGAACAAAAAGTTGTGGTAAGGCTTTCTTATTACATATAATCGGCAAAACTGCTAACGCATCACTCAGATCTTTGTTAATATTTTTTAACGAATCTACAGAATACCTTCAAAATTTTCACATGCTGACTACCACCATTTGGTAAAAGATCTATGAAATTTCATAGTAAATGTTACAGTATCTTGTAAAATATTGAACTTTCAATAAGGACACCCTTAATTCTAAAATTCATAAAGTCTGAAATTTGATTAAAATGGAAAATTCACGCTTAACTTTCAAACCTTTTGCATTTGCTGAAAGAGTTTCTGTTTATAAAAGTTACCCTTCAAAAACAAACCGACGGCTTTAACATTTTTATGGGCGCGTAATGTATTCCCACAGAGGCATTGTTACATCACTAGTGCCGTTGGTGTCATTGATGGCGTCGATGGCGACGTAGGTTACGGAGACAAAAACGTATCGGTCTTTATCTTATGAAATGTATAAAATGCAGTCTTGATATATCATACATAGACAGACCCCAACAAGACCTTTCACTTGACACTATAAAATTTGACATTGTTACCTTGACCTTGAAAAATTGACATTTTCTTTCAAAAAGGTGCCTCTATGCGAGCTACGTTGTCCCGGAACAACCCTTGTTATGTTAGATAGAAATTTTTTTTTTTCAGACTTTAATTTCACAATAAACCAGCTTTCAAAATCAATTCAAACAAAAATGATTGAAAAAGATCACAAGTTACAGGAGCCGAAAAACTGTTTTGGCCCCCCTTTGGTATGACGCGGTCACATAAGAAAGAAAACTTAGAAATAGTTTTATGAATGAGTGCAGAAACTTGTGGGATAAATATTTGCCAAATTATAAATCTAAATCTTTGACAATAAAGAAGTTATGCAATTTTAAAAAGTGATGCTTTAGCTCTTTTGCTGAGTATATATTATATGTATTGGTTGTGATAAGATTTTCATTGAAATTTTGAAACAAAGCTCAATGCCATGGATCATGGTCAAATATCAAGATTATGCTTTCAAAATATTACCATTATGTCAATATGATGATATTGGTGTTTTACCCTTTCCCAAACAAGACTGGTTTTGATGTCCCCATAGGAGAGAGGGGTCAGAAACTTTGAAGGAAAAGAAGACAATACTGATGGTCAACATTTTGTCCTTTTCCTTCAATATTTTCTGTGCAGCAAATCTTTTCTTGATTAGCATCAATTTTGTCGTAAGCAGCATGTGTCAAAAAGAACATTCCAACTTGTACTACGGGAAGCGGTTTACAAATCATCATGATTTGATATGACATTACATGACACTTTATGTTCTGATTTCAGTTCCATCCAAGAGCCCAGAAATAACACCAGGAAGTTATGTAGAGATGCCATGTCTGCAGTATTGTAAAAAAGTTACACTTTATTGGAAGGTAAGTTGTTACTCAAATAAGTTATTATCTGAACTGGTGTCTGGAAAATGATCCCTTAAATTGGAATTTGATAACAGAATGGATCTAGATCAGCCTGTGCAAATGCAGTCTGATCAAGATCCATTCTGTTTTCAAATAGCAATTTTATTATCAATAGCAACTGATTAGTATGAGCATACAAAATGATTATACTGCCTTTTGAAAAGGCTTTTCTTGATCCATCGATGTCCTGTATACCTTAATGGCCCTTTATCAAATCTTTACATTTTAGGAGGATAACACTTGTCTCTGCCAAGTGTATGTATGTGTTAGGTCAGTCTTTTTCGTTCTTTGTCTTCTTGCCTTTTTGTCCATCTAAGGTTAAGAATCTATGACAAGCACTCTTTGTATGAACATTATCTGCCTCTTATGGCTCTTATAAAACCCTCAAATCAGTGTCCATTTTGTGAATAGCTTTAGATAAAGATTTTTAGTCCTTTCACAAACGATGGACACAGAGGCTGCCTTGTAATTTTATCTGAGAATTATTGTAAATACAGCTTATAGTTAGGACTACTAATGCAAAATTTATGACTTTCAAGACTTTGTTAATCCCCTTGGAGAAAATACCTACTTTTGATGTCCTTTTAAAGAAAAACCTAAGGAGAAGATTGGGACAAAAGAAGAAAATGCTGATTACCACAATTTCCACCTTTTGTCTTAAAACTTTCTGTCCTGCATTTTATACAAATTCTGTTTTCTCATCATCATCCATTTTGTAGTAGCATGCATCAGCTTTCAAATTAGACCACCGTCACATGTCATTTGGGAAAGGTTTAAGATCTACATATCTCAATGACTTTTCAATTCCTGCATATCTTATTTATGAAACAATAATGTGTATATTTTCAGCCATTAAGCCAGGAAGAGTCAAATGGCAACATCACCTATTATAGAATAGATTACACCAATATAAAGACGAACAAGACCAACACAGAGACCAGTGTCCTGACTGAGAGACTACTGATGCTCGTGTCAGACGACTCGTATCTTATACAGGTGAAAGCTGCCACAGGGAAAGGCCTGTCAGAAGCTTATTCACAAATATACCTGCCTTCTAAAACACACAGTAAGTGGGGATTGAGTTCCATTGTTTTGTGTTAATTTAAAATTAGGCTAAAACCATGGCATTTTGAATAAACCCTTTCCCAAACAAGACCCCAATAGAAAAGGCTTAAAAACATTGGACATCATTGGGGCGAGAGAAGAAAATGCTGATTAGCACTATTTTTGCCTCAAATTTTCCTGTATTATATTTTACACAACTTTATCAACAGCTTTCAAATTCATCCAACCTAATAGATCTATTTTGTTGTCTTAAATAGGGTTAAGGTACAATAAGATTAGATCTTATGTTCAACCTGCTCATCTATTAAACCAGTTAGGTCATTGTCTTGACTGCCCGATTGTTTAACAGTTTGAAATGGCTTTCATATTTAAACCTTACCCAAACGTCAAATTTTTGGGGTGGTCCTATTCAGAAGCTGCTGCAGATGACAATATGGATGTTGTTAAAGATAGAGTTTGTGTAGAATATAGCTCAGAAAATGTTGAGACAAAAGGAGAAACTGCTCGTTATCAGCAGTTTCTTCTTTTGTCTCAATGTTTTCCCATGCCAATTCTATTTGGGACGTCAAAACCAGGTCTTGTTTGGGAAAGGGTTAATTGTTCTATCATTCATTACAGAGCCTGTTATACCAGACCATATAGTAGAGATGCACAACACATCTGGTAATACAATAGTAGACATATCATGGGGCGTCCCGAAAGTTTGGTCGGGTAGACACTGGAGAAATATCACATCATACACTATATACTGGTGTCAGGGTTATGTTATAGAAAAACATTGTCAGGTATGTTCTGAATGTCCTTCTAAATATATTATTACCTGAAGAAAGTTTGAACAAAATGCCACTGTATAAATCTAAAGGCCCGGTCCCACTGCACTTTCGGATGCAAAGAGGATATAAAACGTACAAAAAATCTTGCTTTACGTTAGACGTCTCTTGCCATCCGTTGGAAGTCTCTTGCCATCCGATGTGTACTTATTGCATACGTTTTATCCAACGGGCATCCGTTAACCGTAATTTCATCCGTGCAAGAAGTTTTGGGCTGCCCAAAACTTTTAGAACGGATGAACCTTCCGTCTTGTGCGATATAAATCCGCAATATATACGAGCAACAAACGTTCTATGTCCGTTATCAGTCCGTTGTATCCTTTCTCCATCCTATAGGCATCCTTGAAACTCAAATCAACCGAAACTTAAAAGGGATTGATAGGGGAACGATAAGGTACACAGAACGTCTATACATCGTTTGCAGCACGGAAAAAGAAAGGATGTAAGCATATGCATCGCGTACATGAAGTATACAAAGGGAAAAAAGAGTTTTTATCTGGGATGTATTCCGTATATTTAGCTGACATCCGCTTCCATCCGCCAGGCTTCCCACGAATATCCATTTAACATCCCCGCTATATACTACTGACGTGCGCTCTTTTCCGTTATATTTTCGCAATATTCTAAAAACGGATGAAAACGGATGGTACCACTACCGAAATTTTGCTCGTCCACTGTGTCCTTTTTGCATACGTTTTTGTCAATCTGCCAGTGGGACCGGGCCTTAACATGGTTTGCATTTACAGCTGTAAGGTCATGATCAGCTATAGAATTGTCACCAAAACTGCAAAATGAATAATGGTCTTGTGGTCCTTATCTCGAGGGCTTGGTGCAAAACTATTGTAACTACATTTTGTAAAATTTTACAGGAGAGGGAAAAAACTTACTGACTTTCTCAAAGTTAAAGAGGAAAATTGTTTTTAAAATTCTAAATATCTTTCTAAGTATACATAATTGAGACCTAATATTAGAACACATGATGTATATCTTCCTAAAGATTAAGAAAATGCAAAAAAGTGTATTTCTGAAAAATATGTAGTTACAATAGTTTTGCACTGAGCCCTCGATCTGTTTTCTCCAATTGATAATGGAATTGTCTTCTTTGGATGGTCAACTGGATCAGATGTTTTGTTTGATTTGGTTTGAGAAATTCAATAACCATTACGAAGGCTCAATAGCTGCTGGATAATTATACCCCAGACCTTGGAATATATTTAGTTTTCCATGTCTGGAACTGCTTGATCTGTAGCGCTTTTTTAGTGACTAGGCTCTAGTGTGTGTGTGTGTGTGTGGTGTGGGGGGGGGGGGTTGTCTGCTTGGGGACAGTTCTAATATTTAATCCATTCCCACACAATGACTCTGACTCCCTACAAGATAATGGCTTGGAAAAACAGTGGTAAATGAAGAAATTTCTTGTGACAAGCAATTTCTTCATTTCCCATAATGTTTTCTCTCCAAAAAGACTCAAATATTTACAATTTGATTTACTTGAAATTGTCATCTACATCATCTTTGACTTTGAATTTTGACAAGTAAAAAATTTTGTCATCTGGCAATGTGTTAAAGGCATTAAGTTAATAATGTATGATTGCTCTTGCATCAAACAACTCTTGTCTTTTCCGTTCCAGACTTCCTCATAAGAAAATGCTTTAGAAAACATTGTGGAAAATGAAGAAATTGCTTGTGACAAGCAATTTCTTCAATTTCCACTATGTTTTCTAATCCAAAATGTTAATATTTTTAAGATTTCATCAACTTCAATTTGTCTTCTGCAGAACCTTTCAAATTGGACCAGTCCAAAATTTTGCCGTCTGGTAATTGGTTGAATCCATTGACAATCTGTGGTTGCTCCTGTTTTATATGACCTAATCTTTTCTATTCCAGACACCTATAGATTCAGCAGAAGTGCCCGTCACCCAGACCATGTTTCAACTGAAAATAGACAAATTCAGATCTTACATGTTTGGAGTCGCAGCCAACGCTGATACATGGCAAGGTGTCAGAATTAGTAGTGGATTCCAGTGGAACACTTGTACATTCGTCAAAAATACTAGTAAGTCAAAGAACACAAAATTTTAGTTTGTGTATTTGCAGAGTAATGTTTATAAAACAATGTTAAGTATACCTGGCCTTTTTCTTTTAAATAAAATAGGTCACAAAATTCATACTCGTCGAAAAGTAGATTAATTTCCAGATTTCAAAATAGTGAAAATACGTGGCTTTTTGAGGAGTAAAGAAAGATCTTGTTTGTCTGCATTTCTCCTGTTCTTTCATTTTGAAAATCTTTTTCTAATAGACATGTGAAAGACAGGAAAACTTTAGAAAGGATTGATATTTATTGAATGAGAATAGAAGTTAGAATTTGAAAGAAATAAGTTTTTTTACCAATAGTTTCGTAAAGAAGTTGGTCAAAATTGATCTGATTGTACGAGCTTGATTGAATTTATCGCATATTTATTACAGAACCTGAGATAGCCCCAGCCAATGTTCACTTGGCAGCCTATCAGCCTAACCGGGGTTTACAGTTAGAGTGGGACAAAGTTACATGCCACGATACACAGGCCTATATACAGCATTATGAAGTGAAGATATGTAGAGCAGAGAGTAGCCAAAACTGTACAGGTTAGCTTATACATGTGAAATAAAATTTCTTTTTGTCCCTTATGGAAAAATTGAAGGCAAATTATTTGTCTATCAGTCTATCTATCTGTCATTCTACATGTAATTTAACATAGAAACTTAAAGCAAGAGTATTGGTTTTACAAACACATCTTGTTCCTAGATTCAGTATATCTTGCCATCTGATGTCACAAAATGAACTTCTGCAATTTTTGCTGGTGGTATTGTTATTTTTACAGCAAGAAGTTTTGAAACTTAGTGCATTCTTAGAAAATTGTTTTATTCTTTCCTAGACAAAAAATATCAACTGCCATCTGCATGATACATGAGTTTATATTATTTGAACTTTCAGGTGGAATAAACAGCTTTATAGTGAAGAACAGTGACACTTCATTTCTGATTCCCAACCTACTGAAGGGTAGTAAATATCGTATATGGATGAGTGCAGTATCAGAAGGGGGAGTCGGTCCCACAAGTGAATCTTTATATGCTACAGTCATCGATCGACGTAAGTAAAGATTAATATAACATTCTGTTACTATAAGGCTTAAGCAGTAACATTTTTGACTAGAATTGATTACAAATTGGCCGGATGGGAAAGCTATATTTAAGTGAGTCCTTAGCAGCGGGCTACTATGCAGTGGTGGCAGCATGCTAAGGAATTTACTCTATAAACTATACAGATCTTTTGCATGTTCCTTGTGTTGTGGGAAACATCAATGACATCAGAAAAATACATGTGAAAGAGATGTCCTTCACTCAAAATGCAAGCTGTCATAAGATTATCTTTCTTCACTTCATGTGCGATTAATGTAAAAAAGTATGAAACTGAGTTTATTTCAACTGGACTGCAAGTTTCAACTCCATCTAAAGGTAAGATTTAATGATTATATAAAGATTATTTCACAAAAAGAATGCATTATATAGATTATTACTTGGAAGAATTGGGCAAAAAAATGATATCAGCCCTTACTTTGATATCTGCCCTTGGGCTAAAGCCCTCAGGGCAGATATCACAGTATCAAGGTCATGGAATCATATGTTTAGCATTCTAAATATAATATATAGGATCATTTCAACAAGAAATCATAGCCTGTCTGATCATCATTTCATAAAATTTAATTGCCTTTGTGAAAGAACCATTCTTTCAATAGCAGTAAGTGTTACATTTATAATGTATTTCGGCGAAGTAATTCCATTTGATCATTAGTGTATTGATATACATCTTCTATGATCTATTTCATATCCTCTGTTACAGGTTTAAACACTGGAGAGATAGTGGGTATTGTCATAGGAGGGCTGTTTATTATGATCATATTTTTCCTGGGTATCATTATATGCTGCAGGTAAGCTTTATGGTTATAGATTCAACTTTTTAGCTCGACTTTTAAAAGAAATTGAGAGCTTATACTGTCACCCGGGCGTTGGCGTCGGTGTTGCAACAAAGGTTAAAGTTTTTTCAAACATCAATGACTTCCATACTTTCAAAGGGATTCAACCCAAACTTGGAATACTTATTCACCATCACACCCTCTACCTTACTACCAGGGCCCATGACCCTGACTACTATATTTGGAGTTATGCCCCCTTTATACTTAGAAAATAGCGTCGGCATAATGCATTGGTTAAGTTGTTATGTGCAACTCATATCTCTGTTTCTACTTATGCTATTGCTCTGAAACTTTGCACATGCTTTTGTGACCATACTCTGTCTAAGCAACTTAGAAAAGTCGAGCGCGCTGTCTTATGGACAGCTCTTGTTTGCAAATTCAATGGCTCATTTTAACTTTTGGTCAACTTTGCCTAAAGTCCTGACTTCAACTCTTTCTAAACAATGAATCTTAGACTAGATCTAGTCCGAGGTGAAGGTTGTTGCAGATAAGAGATGTTACTGAAAATGTATGTTTTATAGCATGGAACTTTTGAGGAAAAAGAAGAGATATACTTGTTTAATAACATTTATCTCTTTCACCTCAAAGGTCTCTAAACTAGCATACTGCACAGTAGTCAAACCAAGACCCTGCTTAGTGTGGCATAAGACAGAATTATGGGTGAAACTGTCTAGTTGGACAAAAATCTTGATTTTAATCAGTCAAATAATTCCTTGGAGAGCACATTTCTAGACCAGCAGTGACTTTTGAAGCATTACCTTCCAAAGCAGCGTTTTATTTATAGAGCATGTTCTCACTTCTATAATGATGAACTGAGATCTAGTAAAAGGGGCTTTATTTCATTTCAGACAAATATCATGCAGATAAGGTTGTGCATATGGGTAATCTGGTCAAAATACATATTGTTCTCTTACAATTACTTCAAAACAGTGGAATAGCAAGAAAGCACCTTAGAACCTGATTAGACTTAATTTATATATAGGCTGATCTTTATCCAAGGTTGTCTAAAATGCCCCTTTCATGATCCCAGCTCTATATAAATTAGATAGCACCACATAATTATTGTAGGATATTTTGTTATTTGTAGGATATACATACCATCACAAACTCCACAAACTGGCTTACAATAGAAAGGGGGAAAAATGCTGGCTGTTTCTATCCTTTATCTCGGTGGATCTTATGGATTTGTGGAGTTCTGTAAAATTTTACATGTATTTATAAATTCCAGGAATCCATGGGTTTATCAATTTGTGGTGGTTTGTGATCATAGTGTGATGGCCCCAATACACAGCTTTTTCAGATTATACTTAGTGACATCACATTGTTCTTGTTATTCCCCATTGAACATAATTTAGACTAGTGCAAAATGAAAGACATTTCAGACAAAAAATCTACAAATTCTCCAAAATTTTGTAGGTTACAGTAAATAAAACATAAATGACTCTTTGTCACTCAGTCAATGACATCAGCTGTTGATTATGAAGTCGCCTCGCAAACTTTACTTCTACCAGATGACTTCCTTTGTTGTACACTTCACTAGTTATCAACTTGTTTTTAGCTCGACTTTTGGAAGAAAATGAGAGCTTATACTGTCACCCGGGCGTTGGCGTCAGCGTCGGCGTTGCAACAAAGGTTAAAGTTTTTTAAAACATCAATAACTTCCATACTATCAAAGGGATTCAACCCAAACTTGGAATACTTATTCACCATCACACCCTCTACTTTACTACCAGGGCCCATGACCCTGGCTCCACTATATTTGGAGTTACGCCCCCTTTATGCTAAGCAACTTAGAAAGTCGAGCATGCTGTCTTCGGACAGCTCTTGTTGTTGCCATAATACTTCATAATTTAGTTTCAATGGCAATTAATTTCGTTCAAAAAATAGACTGGATTTACATCAGTTTGGTTATAACATCTCGTGACTACGCCTTGAATCAAGCGGTAGTTGAAAGATTTTATAACAACACCAACGAAATACTATTTGTTTGTCCAAAATTACGTCACAATGTACTGGATGAAATCGTTTCCTATTGAAGTTGTTAACAGAGCTACAAAGCTAGAGATGGGGGAGGAGTAGATTGGTGACAACAATGTATTTAAATCCATGATTTGCTGCATTAAAAATTTATTAATTTGAATTGTCTTGAAAAGTAAATGGAAATTTGTCTTCGTTTCGTTATGTATTAACTGATTTTATATTGTAAAAATACACAATGACTTCACTTTTGTACCTTTTTGTTGCCTTTATTATGAGCACTTGTCATGTTTTAAAATTAGGGTTGTTAAAGTTCGAGTTTGTGTGTAACTGTCATAGGAAGAATGCTTCGAAGCAAATTCAGAAGGGAAAGCTCTATGCCCATCTATCCAAAATTTTGTCATCAATATGATTGGTGATGAATAATCTGAATGTTGATCAGCATGACATGTGCTAGTGAATAGAGCTACAGGTAAAAAGGGTGTTAATCCTTTCTCAAAAATAGTTTAAGTCTGGCCCAAAGTGAAAGCTTTTGCAGAGGGTTGAATATTTATTACTTTGTATAAAATTTATTTGGCTTAACATGGAAAGTAATGAGAGAAAAGGGATTCTTCTGTGCTTTCAGAAAGCTTTCTTGATCAGTGATGTCAAAACCAGAGATCATTTGGGATATGGCTTCAATCACATTCTAAATTTAGTATTTATGTAATTACCCCATTACCAAACGACAAAATTTTAAGCTTGTCCAAATTGAAAGAAGTTGCAGACGACAATTTCAATGTGTTGAAATTTCAAAATTTTACGACTTTTGGGGTAGAAAACATTGTGGGAAATGAAGAAATTGCTTGTCACAAGCAATTTCTTTATTTTCCACGATGTTTTCCTAAGCTTTTATCTTGTTGGGCGTCAAAAGGCGTCACTGTGTGGTAATGGGTTAAGATTCTGATCTTTTGTTGTAGGTGCACATTTTTATTGTCCCTAAATAATGGACATGAGTCATAGTTACACCATTCCCACTTATTTGTAGTTGTGTTTTAGTCTGATAGTGTGTGTTGTTTTGTGTATTGCAGGCGCCTAGTTAGAACTGTGAAGCAGAAATACTTTGAGCCTATACCTATAATCATGCCCAGCACATTACCTCCGCTACCACCCATTGTAAGTTATACACACATGGTTTATTTTTGAGCCAGGATCTAGAAAGAGGTCCTTTAAGGCTTTTGAGCCCAGCATGGTTCCAGATCAGCCTGCGTATACACGCAGTCTGATCAAGAACCATGTTGGTCTCTCATAATTTCTTCTTGACCTGTCGCCACCGTGAGACAGCTGCATGGATCCCGGCCAGACAACACTTATGCACAGACTCGATCATGAAACATGCCTGTTTCAAATGCTGTAAGGGACGTTTTTCCAGATCCTGGCTCATTTGTATAAAGTAATTGCTAGGAAATGATCTTATTTTTTTCCACCTTCAAAATAGAAGGGATGTTCTGATTTTACCATGCATTTCTGTCATTCTATCCATTATTAGCATTCAGTTCATCTATCTAGTCTGTTTTATTTTTTATGTACTTAAGTCTCCAAAACTGTTTGTCAAGGCTCCAGCCTAGCTCTGGTATTACAAACACACACAGGAACCATCAAACCAGCATTTCTGATTGCTGCTCAAGTTATAAAACTCTCGTAATGGGCATTGGCCTGCTATGCGACATTTCTAGTTTTGTACAATTTTAATGCCCTTGCGTCCATAGGTAGGGGCATTTTGTTTTGCTGTTGTCATAATTTGTCTGTCTGTTGCCAAAGATAAATTTGTATTATTTTGACATTGAAGGGTATCAGATATTCCAACAATAAGAAATTGAAATGTTTGAAAAAAATATGTAAAATATTTGTGTTGTATAACTTTAAATGATTGAAAAAGTGAGATTTGGACAAGAAAGATGTAGAAATCTTGCTGTTCTGTTGTCTGACAACATGTCGTTTGTTTGTCTTTCCATCTGCTACTAGAATGTAGTAGCTACCAATCTGGTTAAATTCAGCTTATGACTTTGAGTTACATGGATATATGATTTGTATGTGAATCTGGTAATCAAGGTCAAGTGCATAATAATGTGATCCTTGAAATTACTTTTAGCTTTTTGGAGGCATTAGTGTTTCACAAATGCACCTTGTTATGTAAGTCATGCACTATTTTTATATCTCTTGTATGTTGCACATAGAGTTTTTAGTCTAATTTCCAAAGATATTGTAATTGTCATAGTCCCTATTAGACTATTACTAAGATTTACAAATACTTTTTATCTGGCTGTGTTGTGTAAAATCTGACTTTTCTTGAAGCTCATGAAAGGCTTTAAAACCATCAGTCAATGGTGTGTTTTAATATATCACATTGAAACTGTCAACTCATTAGTAACTTAAAGATTGGAAAATGCCATTTCTTGTGTGGTTTCTCTTTGGATAAGGCATGATAAACAATCAGGTTATGAAGTTGGATCTACCTTTTCAACATCTCTTGTCTTAACTTAATTTACAAACCATTATTTACAGCCGATGCCTCAACGTAAACTCTCCCCCGACTCAGAATCGTCTGACGGTATCTATGAGAAAATAGACGGACCACCGAGCCCCTGTTCATCAACTGAGTCTACCACTGGTGTTGAAGCGCCTCTCATTACCAGCAAGTGGAATATTCTACATCTGAAGGTAAACAAACATTTCATATTGAATTGTTGCAAGATTGTTTGAAGAGCTATTAGGCACTGGTATCTGCAGGTAGGCGTCAGTGTAATGCTTTAAGATTTCATGTCCAAGATTTTCCCCATTCTCTGATGGTTTTACTTGCAGATTTTTACAACACCATGTTTTCAAATCAGTCTGCCTAGGTAAAGCCTGATCAGGACCCATGCTGCTCTCATGTGGTTGTTTGGTATTTTAGCCCTTTCCCAAACGGCAAAATTTGAAAGTGATCCACTTCAAAAACTGCCACAAATGACAAAATGGATGTTCATAAAGATAGAATTTGTGTAAAATATGACATAGAAAATATTGAGACAAAAGGAGAAACTGCTGGTTATCAGCAGTTTCTTCTTTTGTTTCAATGTTTTCCCTATTAGGGACGTCAAAAGCAGGTCTTGTTTGAGAAAGGGTGAAAGAAGCTATTAGAGAACAATATGGATCTCAATCATTCTGAGTATGTGCGTGCTGACCTCGGTCCATGTTGTTTTCAAATGCAATTAAACTTTTTACAGATATATTCAATTCAAATATATTTATCACTTCAGGAGAAGTTTTACAAGAAGACGCGACATAACAAGTCTAACAATGACAGTGGTAGAAGCAGTCTGAGTCACTCCGCAGATACGCTGCTGATGAGACTACATCCCGCTCAAATCAGAAACTCACGGAGGAAATATGACGAGAAGTCTGGCAGTGATTCTGGGATAATCTCGGAGGGGCGGGGCAAGGTATACGGATACGACAGCTCACAGCTGGGGACGGGAGAACAATTATATGGATCTGATATTCACGGTGAAAATCATAGTACTGATAAACATGTTGTGAACCCTTATGGTTGTGTTAACATTGTAGACAAAATAGATTCTAAATCTGAACAATTTGTACGTAAAGACACTGACAATGAGATGGATACAATCAAACCAGAACGTTGCGACACTCAGAGAGGGAGCACACGTTCTCTACCAGTACAATCATGGAAGGGTGCGTCCACCCTACAACCACCATTACAGCATCGAGCACGAAGCTCCGGACTACGGCTAGACCTCAACAACAAGAGTTTATTGATGGAGCGTTACGAATCTGGGGAGGAAGATTCGATGGACGGAACAATTGACAGTCTTGATGATCATGATCAAGTGATCAATGAACTGGCAGGTCATGTAGATGATCAAAATGATCAAACTAGAGTGAGTGATCATCAGTTTAAGTCGGTGACATCGTACATGAAGTTTATGAACGGTGACAACCACGCGCTGGGTGAAATGTTGGACGGCATTAACTTCTCAACAGACGGCTGTAATTGTAATGCCAAACAGATATCAGTTGTTAATGGATACGTTACTGAGGATGTACTTCAGAATTTTGACAGGAATAATTGTGCATGTATTCAGGCTGTCAATCAGAAACAAAGAGCATTCAATGAGTTTAGGAAGAAATTTCCTCAAGAGTTTGGGTCCAATGGATTGGATTCTCAAGGCATGGAGCATAGTTTGCCGTCACATTTTTTCAATTCGTTGAGTCGTAGCCAAGCGGACCCTGCCCGGACTACTGAACTGTGAAACAGTCGGTCTAGTTCTGCCACAGCTAGAGATAACATGGAGTTAACAATGTCTGTTTCATCCATTACCAGAAGGCAAAATTTAAGACTGGTCTAAAGTCAAAGATGTTGCAGATGACAACTTTAAGCGAATGATAATTTACATCTGGATATGTCGAGGAATTTCATAGTCCCATAGACTTTAAGACAACAAGAGTGAACTGTACATACACCTCTTGAAACAATGATTGTAGTCACTTCCTGTTATCCCTAGTTCTGGTCTTTCTGTCTCAAATTTGATATTTGTGATCTGGTACACAAAAAAAGACCATATGGGAAGCCCATGAACAAATAGATGCAGAGCTGAATCTAGGGCGCGGGATTGCGGGATTCCCGCAGTAATTTATTGCTTGGCGCAAAAAACGATAGGCCGCGTGGGAGAAGTCACGCACGTTGTTTCAGATTGGCGCATTTTTCAATATACGTCGCGTAATAACGTAGGTTCATAATCATTGAAAAGTTGCTAAAAACAGATTGCAGAGAAACCCCTGCAATTCTATATTTATATAGTGTTTTATATCTCTAGTCAAAAATAGATATTTGTCTTAGAAATGAAATAGATTCATGTTCGAGATATAAACCGAAAACGGGAAGAAAACAAACGAGTTGAATGAAGGGGGAAATGGCTGTGAAAATTTCAGAATTTGTAATTATTATGGTGCACCGCAACAACAACAACACCAATGGCGGTCAAAACAAACAAAATAAAGAAACTATGTGTTAAAATCGTTTTTAAGCACATAAATGGACTGAGTGATATGCTATGATCGCGGCACTCAATCAAAATGGCCGACGAAACAAAGAAACTCTGCCTGAAAATTGTTTTTATCACAAAATGGTTTGAATTAATTGATTTTAAGTGATCCTCCTCGGCGTAGATGTCTACTGCAGTAGCCCCATCATATATGGTGACTTCTGCCTAGGGTTACGATTGAAGTTAAATGGTCCAGCCTTTTTTTCTACAGCCCTGAGACTATTTAAATCTGGAGAGAAGAGTTTTAAAGCAAAATTAAAAACGATTTTGTGGTGTAAATAATTTGCTTCAACCAGTCTTGGACAGTGTAATCATTTTATATGAATAGTATAATCTAAACTTTAAATAACCAATAAATTAAAGAAATTGAACATATAAAGTTTGTTACATGGACAACAGTTGTTTAAAGAGACTGCTTAGACAAGAGCTAATCCTAACTTACATGGAGTAAAGATAATGTTCCTTCAGTTTCATATAATGGCTCTAGTTACAGATAAGTTATAACTTAATATTTTTGCGATAAAAAGTTAAATTCACTTTGGCTCAAGCCTGAATCCTGTTGGCCCACATTTTGAAGTATGGTGGGGGAGTTGGCCCACTTTTGTGAAAACCTAGAATCAGCTCTGAGATGAAACCAGAGGTGCGTTCTTTAGAGCGAGATTTTTTAAGATTTCTTAAGATGTTTTTGATACAGCGTTTTTGAGACCGAGATTTTAAGCGAGGTATTCTGAATGTTCCATACTTCATACAAATGACGTCATCATGACGTCATTTGTATGAAGTATGGAGCATTCGGAACTGGTTTATGAATCATGGGGCATTCGGAACAACTCGGTCAATTCTATCCCATATAGATTCTACAGAATTCACCGAGGGTTTCTGAAAGAAGTATAGAGCAATGGCGGCTCCCAGTGATCGTCTTATAAATCTTGCTCAAAAGAGCGCTTTATCCTAAAACATCTTAAGAAATCTCAAGATATCTAAAGAAATCTCGCTCTAAAGAACGCGGCTCTGATCTTATTTAGCAATTCAGAAGTTTTTCTTTTTTGCACTTTCCCAGATGGTCCTTTTTCGCATGACAGATCATATTTAAGCCATTGTTTCTTTGACCTAGCTCATGTTTAGTTTAGTTGTCAGGTTATCAGCATGTGAGATATTTTGTTACAAGATAGCTGTGAAAGCATGGAATCAAAATTGATGTTATGATATGTTGTCTCGTGTGAAAAAAGGGCTTATCAAAATTAAGGAGTTGGAATTTTCTTTATCTTTCATCAGGACAAAGTAAGCTACATAAAATGCCATACTGAAATAGATTGTGGTGCATAAAGATGGAAATATTTTTGCTTTGCAAGCCTTTGTTTTCCAAACAATGCTTTCTTAATATTTTAACTCAAAATTTCACTCATTTAATCATCTGCATAATTATGGTTGAATTTAATTTGGTTAAAAAAATGATACACTTCAAATGTTGACAAATATAAATATAGTGATTTTAGGCAACCAGCTTTGGCCCAAACTTTATATTTGTGAAGGTTGAGTAAGCCTTGTTTTCACATGAGATGACACTCTTGTTCATGTTATTACATTATGTGCAGAGAAATAGATAAGAGGGGGTTACAGACACTCTAAATGTTTTATTTCAAATCCAGACCCTTTGTTGGGGTACTCATTGGAATCGTCTCAATGAGACGATTCCAATGAGTACCCACAGCATAGGGTTTGATGAAGAATTGTTAAAATATTGCATTTGTAAAGTGACATTTCAGAATTGTTTTTACATAAATTTTACTTTTATTCTATCTGTAAAAGCATGTTTTCTTATGAAAATTCTGAAAATATCAAGCCAAAATATTGAACCGTTTACGAGAAATATATATTTTTGTGCTTAAATTAAACAAATTGTTCTGGACAACAGTTCAGATTTATACAGAATTTGTCATTTCTGTCTCAGCTTTGAATGCATATTTTTCGCTTATAAATAACAACTTCAAAAAACAGATAGCATTTCTGCACATTAGAATAAACAATCTTTGCATCAACACATACTTTTAAAAATTGAAATAAATGTGAAATGTCACTTTAAATACCAATACCCTCTCTTATCTATACCTCTGCATGATGTACATGTTGTCACTTTTCAATGAAAAACCTTGTTACTGCAGTTTTTTTTAAGCTGTAGTTACAAGGTTTTTGTTGAAAAGCAGCGATGTTTTGTTATTATAACGGCCAGACAAACTAGTGTTATATTACCTCCCTTTATAAGGGAGTTTCATTGGTTGTGTTATTTTCAGCTTGTTTTCGTTCCCTTCCATGTTTACTTGCTAATTCTGAATTTAATGTGAAACATTTTTCTATTGTTGCCATTTTCATTTAGTATAACAGATATCTGTAACTTAGTCCTAGGATTTTGATTTTCCCATAATGCTTAAAGGGGCCCATGCTAGGTTGTTGAACATACAAATAGGTAAAACATGTATTCAAGAAATATCATATGGATTTGTCAATTTGTATGGATAAATCTTTTCTGTGCCAGGAAAATTCAAATCAAGTTAATTTTTGTCCTTTAGTTTCAAGTCTGTATCTAACTTTACCTACCTGCATAGTTAACTTCTAATAATGTTTATTGCAACCAGCGCTAAAGTCCCTTTCTTTTTATGCCCCCATATCGAGAGATCGGGGGCATATTGTTTTACTCATGTCCGTCTGTCTGTCTGTCCATCCGTCCGTCCGTCTGTCTGTCTGTCCGACAACTTAACATGAAAACTTAACATTGGCCTTTTCTCCAAAAGTATTCGACATACAAAGCTCAAATTTGGTATGCAACTTCCTTTCAATGATATCTATCTGTTCCATGCAGTTTGACCTTCCTCAAGGTCATCCGTTAACCCTTATCAACCCTTTACTCTACGAAAACTTAACATTTTACAAAAATGGCCATTTCGGGGGCATTTGTCTTTCACAAACACATCTTGTTTGTCCTAGATATTGTGATGCATATAACAACTACGCAAACTCTCGTGTCCCACATTTTGATGCCTGAAACATCTAGCATGGGCCCTTTTAACCCTGGCAGTGCTGATCCCGGAATATTCTGGTTGCTTTGGCAGGCATAATAGAACCAGACCAACCGGCACATAAGTGCAGTCTGGCCTTTTTCTAAACTACTTGCTTCTTTAAATTTAGCATGACAAGGGTCAAAGTATTAACTTTAAAACTAGTTTATATACTCAGCAAAAGAGCTAACGCATCACTTTTTAAAATCGCATAACTTCTTTATTGTTAAAGATTTAGATTTATAATTTAGCATATGTTTATCCCACAAGATTCTGCACTCATTCATAAAACTACTTTTAAGTTTTCATTCTTACGTGACCGCGTCATACGAAAAGGGGACCAAAACAGTTTTTCGGCTTGTGTAACTTGTGATATTTTTCAATCATTTTTGTTTGAATTGATTTTGAAAGCTGGTTTATTGTGAAATTGAAGTCTGAAAAAAGTAATTCCTTTTCCAACGTAACAAGGGCTGTTCGCGGACAACGTAGCTCGCATAGACGCATCTTTTTAAAAGAAAAGGTCAAATTTTCAAGGTCAAGGTCACAATGTCAAATTTTATGGTTACATGTGAAAGGTCATGGTGGGACCTGTCTATGTGTGAAATATCAAGACTGCATCTCATACAGTTCATAAGATATAGACCGATACGTTTTTTTCTACGTAACCGACGTCGCCGTCGACGCCAACAATGACACCAACGACACTAGTGATGTAACATTACCTCTGCAGGAATAAATTACGCACCCACAAAAGTGTTAAAGCCGTCGGTTTGTTTAAGGAAGGGAAACATTTCTACAAAGGGACTCTTTCAGCCAATACAAAAGGTTTGAAAGTTACGCTTGAATTTCCCATTTTAATCAAATATCAGACTTTATGAATTTAAGAATTAAGGGTGCCCTTATTAAAACTTCAATATTTCAGAACAGGCTGTAGTATTTAAAATGAAATTTCATATGCTTCTTATCAAATGGTGGTAGTCGGCATGTGCAAAATTTGAACGAATTCTGTACATTCATTAAAAAGATATTAACAAAGATCTGAGTGATGCGTTAGCAGTTTTGCCGAGTATATAACTGACAAATAAGTGCAGTCTGGCCTTTTTCTAAACTACTTGCTTCTTTAAATTTAGCATGACAAGGGTCAAAGTATTAACTTTAAAACTAGTTTATATAACTGAGATAGGAAGTATTTACTGTAAAGTTAATCTATTCGAGGACTCAACAACTTGTTCTGTAATCATTATTCTATATGTTCTTATATTGTGTTTCTATGTTTTGATATGCATGTGTTCTCTAGTTCACTACTTATTTACCTCAAGTTATCAAATTATGGTAGCTCTCATAAGATTAACCCTTTCCCAAACAAGACCTAGTTTATACGCCTTATAGAGAATGTTCTTGAAACCATTGAGGTAATAGAAGAAAATGTTAATAATCTGAGCTTTTCTTTTGCCACAATATTTTCTGTGTTATATTATACTCAAATCCTATTGACAAATATATAATTGTTCATTTTGTCGTCTGCAGCAGCATCAAATTGGAACAGTCTATATTCTTGCCATTTGGGAAAGGATCTGTAAATGAATGATATTGTGTGGACCAAAATCAGCAAGCACACGGGTATGTAGATTAAAGAGAAAGAGATCTTTTATAGTGTCATGAGAAAGTCTTTAACAAGGATTGTACACTCTCTGAGTTGTATTGTTAACCCTTTCCCAAACAGCAAACGTTTAGGGTGGTCTAATTCAAAGGCTGCTGCAAGCCACACAATTGATTTTCAAAAAGATACAAGTTATATATAATATTGCATAGAAAATATTGAGACAAAAGGAGAAAATGCTGGTCACCAGCATTAAAATTTGTCTTCTATTGTCTCAATGTTTTCACAAACCTATTGTATTAGGGATGTCAAAACCCGGTCTTGTTTTGGAAAGGGTCAAGGTATCCATCCATTATTAGGTACCTAAAACTTAGTTCAATTTTGCCTCCAACTTTGCCATTTTCTGTAACAAACCTGGTATAACCTCGCCAATCTCCGTTACCGCTTATGACACGGATGCTGCAACAAGTATTTGGTATCTAATGATGGGTTGAATCACTTCACCCTTTCCCAAATAAAGATATTTTGGGGTGACCCAATTTGAAAACTGCTACAAATGACTAAATGGAAGTCATTAAAAATAGAATTTGTGTAAAATATGGCATAGAAAATATTTAGACAAAAGAAGAAACTGCTGGTTATCAGCAGTTTCTTCTTTTGTCTCAATGTTTTCCCAAGCCATTTCTTCAAAGAGCCGTCAAAACCTGGTCTTGTTTGGGAAAGGGTTAAAACAAATTATGCCTGTAAATCTGGAAAAAGGTCCTTCATAGCATTTGAGACTGCCATCTTTTCTGATCAGCCTGTGCCTAAATGTAGTTTGGTAAGGATTCATTATGCTCTCTTACTGTTGCTAAAAGACATAAAGAAAATATTTAAGAACAACATGGATCTTCATCAGACTGTGCATATGTGCAGGCTGATCTTGATCTATGTTGGTCTCAAATGCTGCAAGGGCTCTTCTTTAGATATGGGTTCAATTATTTGTTATGGATATCAAGCATGAAAATATAAAAGAAAATTCTTATTTCACTCTTAAAAAAGGCTTATTGCTAGTAGAAATGTTGCAACCCTGGTCAGCCTGCACAGAGTTGACTCTGTTCGACAACTCTCTGTATATTAAATTGCCATTCTACCTCAGTGAAGAGCCAAATTGAAGAAATTTATTTGGACTTGATCAGAAATGGCATCTATATTATTTTACCAATGTCATGCTGTTTTGAAATAAACAGACCTATCTCGTTTAATGTAGCATATACAACAGTGGCCTTCAATAAAAACCCTCTCCCAAACAGTAGAAACTTTAGCCTGGCCCAATTGGAAACTTGCTGCTGAGGACGAAGTGGATGTTGATAAAGGTAGATTGTGTGAACAAAATAACATAGAAAGTATTGAGGCAAAGGAGAAAATGCTGGTAATCAACACTTTCTTCTTTTGCCTCAATATTTTCCAATGCTGTTTCTATTATAGACGTGGAAGCTATGTCTTGTTAGGGTTAGTTTAAGTTCAGTATTTCAGAATCAGCATGATAAGGGTCACCATTAAGATTTGAGCTGGGATCTAGGAAAAGGGGGTCCTTGTTTCATTGAAGACCAACATGGATCCAGATTAGCTTGAACCTTGGTGCTGCCTGATCAAGGCTGACACTGGTATCTGACAGATGCCATGGGGATAGCTACAAAACAGAGGGGGTAATGGCTTTTCAAAATGCAATATTTCATTAATGTGTCATCAAACCCTATGTTGTGAGTACTTTTTGGAATTGTCTCATTTAGACGATTCCAATGAGTACCCACACCATAGCGTTTATATTTGAAATAACAAAATTAGAATTTCTATACCCCCCGTTAACAGTAGCTCTGAAGTCAGGTTATGAGGAAGCCATTCAAGAACAACATAGATGTGACTTCATGTATATTTAGGCTTATCTGACTCCATGTTAGTCTCCCTACTGTAAGACTCTTTTATCCAGATTCCATCTCTTTTATGTTTCCATAAGTACCATTTTCATATGGATTGATACATTTTGTGCATTTTCAGGCCATATCTTAACTGTGCAACTTAAATTTGGGCATTAGATTACAATGTTATTCTCATTCCATAATTATTCTAATAAGCGCCTTGGGTTTTATAAGAAATATAGTTTTTAGTACTTTGAAGTATGATTTCTAGATGTAATTTCTTTCTTGTAAACATATTTGGGACATTGGAAAGATTTTTTTTCTGGCAAAACCCTCCTCTTAGGATGGGCGTTTATTAGAATCATCCTATTTTGCTGATACTGTGCAGATTTTCAGCCGAGATAAAGGGAATGGGCGTTTATTAGAATACAGGCGCTTAATAGAATAATTCAGGTATATTTAATTCAATTCTCTTATGTTTTCTTTCATGCATTCCAAAATGTTTGGATATACTTCTTCATTGTAATATAATTATGTTTTTTGTTAGATTATGTAAATTTTTTGTAAACTTTATGGAGAGTTATAATTTTTATCACTAATGATGCATTCCAATTATAATTTATTTCTAGTGTAATAATGAATTGAATTAAATTAGAACATTCCTAAAGGCCTGGTCACATACAACATTCCGCATCCACATCATGGCCAGAGCATGTCTAAATCCGGGACCAGAGCAGTATAATTTTGAATGTGATGTGGATTCGTTATGGATGTGGAATTGTATGTGACCGGACTTAATGTTGATAGCATCAATTCTGCCTGCCAAAGGTACTGAAATTAACCCTTTCCCACACGGCAAAATTTCGGGGTCCTCTAATTTGAAAGATGCTTCAAACGACAAAATTAAGATTGAAAACCATTGGATTTGTTTAAAATATGCTATAGAAAATATTGAGGCAAAAGTAGAAACTGCTGATTATCAGCAGTTTCTTCTTTTGTCTCAATATTTTCCCAAAATATTTTCTAATAGGGACGTCAAAAGCAGGTCTTGTTTGGGAAAGGGTTAACACATTCCCAAACAGTGATGCTTCTTGAGACACCGTATGGAAAACGCTTAGGAAAACATTGAGGCAAATTCTGATGACCAGCATTAATTTTTCTCCCTTTGCTTCAATATTTTCTTTGCTATATTTTACACAAATCCCCTGTTTATCGACATCAATTTTGTCTTCTTCAGCATCATATAATTGGACCTGTCTAAATTTTGCTGTTGTGAAAGGGTTAAATAACATTCCACATGTTTATCTCTGCTGCCTTTAACCCTTTCCCGAACGGCAAAATTTTAGGGTGATCCACTTCAGAAACTGCAACAAATGACAAAATAGATGTTATTAAAGATAGTATTTGTGTAGAATATGGGATAGAAAATATTGAGACAAAAGGAGAAACTGCTGGTTATCAGCAGTTTCTTCTTTTGTTTCAATGTTTTCCCAAGCCTTTTTAATTGGGGACGTCAAAACCAGGTCTTTTTTGGGAAAAGGGTTAACTGTTAAGTAAAGATCACCTTGACAGGCGCATCTGTAAATTTGATATATCAAATTTAGGATTCATTTATCATAATTTGAATGTTTGAAATGATATTTCATTTTATTTTGTCTTCATTTTTGCTTATTAATTATCTATTTTTGTCAACATAGTTGACCCTGGATTTTCTTTTGTACATTTTTAGCTCGACTTTTCAAAGAAAATGAGAGCTTATGCTGTCACCCGGGCGTCGGCGTTGGCGTCGGCGTTGGCGTTGGCGTTGGCGTTGGCGTTGCAACCAAGGTTAAAGTTTTTTCAAACATCAATAACTTCCATACTATCAAAGGGATTCAACCCAAACTTGGAATACTTATTCACCATCACACCCTCTACCTTACTATAAGGGCCCATGACCCTGGGACCACTCTATTTGGAGTAATGCCCCCTTTATACTAAGCAACTTAGAAAGTCGAGCGCGCTGTCTTCGGACAGCTCTTGTTTGAAGATTCAATAATGAGCTTTTATTACTTGGACTGGTATTGGCAGAGTTTAATTTTAAGTCCAAATCTAAAATTACATTACAAGGCATGATTGGCCAAGATATATTGTTGGTGCTATTTCAAAACCTCATAACTCCAGCTTAATCAAAGCTGGTGTTACCAGGTTATGCATATACGACACCGACAATATGTCTCGTCCAATCAGAATGCTTTATATGTATTTTAGAATTAGGAGATAGATAAAGGAAGAATATCCATTATTGAGATTCACACAAAATCAACATTTTTGGGCGACATAGTTACCATTTGGCCAAAGAAATTGTGATAATTTTCCTCTTCGTAACTTAACTGTATAGATACTGCTGAATGTTTATGTTGCCCAAAATTTTCGAAGTTATATGAATCTCAAAATTGCGACATTACAGATATTCTACATTAAGAATGGTTGTGAATACAATTCCTGATGTTTTATTCTTTATATTAAGGTTAGTGATTGTATGTAGAAAGATATCTCTTTCTGAACTTTGAACTTTAACCCATTACCAGATGGCAAAATTTAGACTTTTCCAAGTTCAAAGATTGTGATTTGTGATGTACAATGTCTTTTCACCGGTCTAAAATTTTATTTGGTAAGGGTTCTGATTACTTGGTCAGTGATTTAAGATATTAATTAAAATCTAGTGCTCTAATCATTTGTA
This sequence comes from Fragum sueziense, assembly GCA_963680895.1. Classification (NCBI taxonomy): domain Eukaryota; kingdom Metazoa; phylum Mollusca; class Bivalvia; order Cardiida; family Cardiidae; genus Fragum; species Fragum sueziense. Next base: position 80,644,341 of record OY804594.1, on the reverse strand, counting down.
CGCAATTTACTCATCTTAGTATTTTTAGCTCACCTTAGCACGAAGTGCTGAGGGTGAGCTATTGTGATCGCTCACCGTCCGTCGTCCGTCTGTCTGTCCGTCTGTCCGTCCGTCCGTCTGTCCGTCCGTCCACAATTACTAAAAAATCTTCTCCTCCCAAACTATAAGGCATAGAGTCTTGAAATTTTGTATGTAGCATGGTCTCAAGCCCCTTTACCAAAATACTTCAAATTATTGTGATAAAAGGAAAATTGGCCCTATATTGTGGGTATCGAATTTCATATAGAGACAAAGAGGGAAATCTTGTACAATCTTCTTCTCCTGAACCGTTTGGCCTAGAGCTTTGAAATTTTGTGAGTAGAATCATCTCAAGGCCCTCTACAGAAATACCTAAAATTATTGTGATACAAGGAAAATTGGCCCTATGTTGTGGGTATTGAATTTCATATAGAGACAAAGAAGGAAATCTTGTACAATCTTCTTCTCCTGAACCGTTTGGCCTAGAGCTTTGAAATTTTGTGAGTAGAACCTAGAGCTTTGAAATTTTGTGAGTAGAATCATCTCAATGCCCTCTAACAAACTTCTTCAAATTATTGTGATACAAGCAAAATTAGCCCTATGTTGTGGGTATCGAATTACATATAGAGACAAAGAAGGAAATCTTGTACAATCTTCTTCTCCTGAACTGTTTGGCCTAGAGCTTTAAAATTTTGCGTGTAGAATCATCTCAAGGCCCTCTACCAAAATACTTCAAATTATTGTGAAACAAGGTAAATTGCCCCTATGTTGTGGGTATCGAATTTCATACAGAAACAAAGAAGGAAATCTTGTACAATCATCTTCTCCTGAACCATTTGGCCTAGGGCATTGAAATTTTGTGTGACGAATCATCTCAAGGTCGTCTACCAAAATACTTTAAATTATTGTGATACAAGGAAAATTGATCCTATGTTGTGGGTATCGAATTTCATATAGAGACAAAGAAGGAAATCTAGTACAATCTTTTTCTCCTAAACTGTTTGGTGTAAGGCTTTTGAAATTATGTATGTAGAATTGTCTCATAATGATACAATCTTCTCCAATTCTGTTTATCAGATATCCATAAGGTAAATTTTGCACTTCCCATGGTAGTATAACTCTACTACCAGCATTGTTTAAATTTATTTTAATGAACGTTGTCCGGAAGTTGTGTATGTGAGATGAGACAAAAATTATCATCTTGATGATCTCTAAGGTGAGCGATATAGGGCCATCTTGGCCCTCTTGTTTTCAATTAATTTTGTTTTTGTTGATGTTGTAATGATTTTTTGTTTAAAGAAAGTCTAACTTTGACCTGTTTGTGAATTGTAATATAGACTAATACGATATAAATCAAAATTTATGAATTTGTAGATCTAATGAAGTTTTGCATAATTGATCATGTCTGTAAAAACAGATAAAAATTGTAACTAATTAATCGCTTCCAATCGTAATGTTGATTGACAAATCAAGACGGTCCAATCAAAATGAGTTTCATGCAATATCAGAACTTTTCCGACAGTAGTGAATATTCTGAGATGGAAAGTGTCCATATTTTAGCAAGCCGGGGCTTTATGTCCGGGGAGCTAATGTCAAAGCCCTAGTGTTGGCATCTTCAAAAACTTTAACCTGGTCTGTATCTCAGACACTATTAGAGATACAGCCTTGATATTTCACACATGGATACCTCCTGCCAAGACCTTTCATTTGGGACCATGACCTTTGACCTAGTTACCTTGTAGTTTGACCTACTTTAAAAAAAACTTAAATCTGGCCTATATCACATGCACTATTACAGATAGAGCATTGATACTTCACCTATGGATACCTCATGTCATGTCCTTGAGACTTTGACCTTTGACTTCTTTTTTGGGACAGGCTCTCGCACTTGCGAGCTACGATGTCAGCAAACAAGTCTTGTTGTAAGTAGAAACATGTCTGTTTACCCATTACCAAACGATAAAATTCTAGCGTGATCTAAATTGAAAGATCCTCCAGACGACAATTTCAAGTGAATGAAATTTCACATTTTTCGGTCTTTTTACATAGAAAATATTGTGGGAAATGAAGAAATTGCTTTTCACAAGCAATTTCTTCATTTTCCACGATGTTTTCCAAAGCCTTTATCTCTTGGGGAGTCAAAAAGAGTCATTGTGTGGTAATGGGCTAGTGGATGTGGGTACGAAAGTTTACAAGGTCAATGGAAAAATTCTGAAATTGTGTGAATCCCATTAGGGGTTGAATAGCGTATACCGTAGTTATTGGACTGAAGCTGTCTTGTGTTTTGACAACTCTTGGCTATTTTTTCTGTGTAGTACCCCTCAACAGATTTTGAGATTAAAATGGTGATTTGTGGTCACAGAAGTGCTTTGGACTTATTTGTTCCAATTTCTTAGTGTACTGATAACAAAATTTGGAATCAGTCTGAATTTCCATTGCTGAGCAAATTAGCAATGACCCTGTAACTGATAATAATGACCTCATGTATTTAACTGCATTGACAAAAAATATCTAAGACTCTTGTCTTATATGACTATTGTCGAAAACAGTAAGAGACAAATAATATACTGGCCATCAAAGATTTCCTCTTTTCTCTGTACATTTTGAAAATATTCTCTTCTCTGAAAAGAAAATCTAGAAATGGATTGGATAAATTGATCTTTCCTAAGATTACCCAGTAGATAGTGACAGTTTTACCTTGAGAAAATATGACTATTTTTGTATCGCTCAACGAAGTGCTCAAACTATTTTTAAATACACTTCTCTCTCTTTTTAAGTGCTGATATGTATGTATGTTTGTGTGTGTATTGGTTTGTATGTATGCATGCATATTTTTGACATATGTGTATGTGTTCATTTGTATGCATACATATTTTTGACATTATATGCGTATATGTTCAAATGTTGTATGTGTGCCTGTTGTTAAATTTTGGTAAATTTTGTTGTTTCAAAAAAAATTCTCCACAACTAAAATACTTAAACATTAGAACTAATGCATGTCCTCTATTTCTGTTGAAAGCCGCAAGACTGTTAACCTTTTCCCTAACAAGACCTGGGTTTAATGTTTTCAACACAGACAACATGGAAAACATTTAGGCAAAAGAAGGAAATGCTAACGATAAGCATCTCCTTTTTCCTTGAAATTTTCGTGTATGGGATAATATACACAAATCTCATTCTTATCTATGTCCATATTGCCATCGGCAACAGCTTTCAAATTTGATCTCAAAAGTCCCATATTATGATCCCTGAAAAATGGAACATGGCAAAGGATGATTAGCAGCATTTACTTCTGTTGCATTAATGATTTCCAAAGCTTTTCTATTTAGTATGTCAAAATCTGGTACTGCTTTGAAAAGATTGAATAGATCTATTAAGTATTGAACAATAAATCAGATATTTTGTTTATTATTCAAAAAGTTGAATCAAATGTAGGGGTTAAAAACCTCATATTTTTGCATAAAGTAAGACAAGTCATGAAGGATTTATAAGATAATTATTGACAAATTGTAGATTTACAGTAATTTGTATTCTATATTTGTGGGCAATTAATGAAATATTTTGTTTCACAATAAACAGGATTTTGGTGAAAAAATTTGTTTTTCCTTGTTTAATTTGAAACCCCATCTTTTATGGTACATATTTGAGCTAGGATCTGGAAAACATTTGAGACAAACATGGTTCCTGATCAGCCTGAGTATACACACAGTCTGATCAGCACCTATGTAATTTGTTGTTGTCTAATAGCTTCTTGTAAGCTGTATCAACTGTGAATTATAAAACTGATCCGTATTTAAGACTGCATTTGACCAGAGGCTGGTCTGGAAAGTCTGTTTTCTAAAATGCTGTAAACCTGCTCCCATTTGACGTCCCTTATATAAAAGACTTGGGAAAACTTTGAGACAAATGAAGAAAATGCTTACCGTATAGCACTTTATTTCTGCGGGGACTTTATTTCTGCTATTTCTGCGGTCCTCATCGGCACCGCAGAAATAATATCCGCAGAATTTTAACCCTGAATGTTCAGGTTGTTTTCAATTTTAGTCAATACAAGGACAAGTTAAACAGTAACCCTCTGATGCAAAGCACAATTTCATAAAAATGAAGGTTTTTTTCATTCAAAAAATGATGTAACTATAGCTTTAATTAAGGTGTAGATAGGACATTTTTGTTTATCCATAAATGAATGATTCCACAAGTTTGACTGATTGGTAACAGTTTGACACATATTTCTTTTCACACCTATCTGTATACGGCATTGTTTCCCATAACGCCTTTATAATGTAGATACTGGTAAATGAGTGGGCTTATCCCTTTACCCTAACGGAGTAAATAGAAATCGTCTTTCAAACTATGTCCGACACTAACTAAAACTGATTTGATAGCGCAGAAATAAAATCTTTGATTTTGCAAAATGAGAGACCGCAGAAATATGTTCCGCAGAAATTTAACCCGCCTGATTTCTGGAAAAACCGCAGAATTTGGACCCCGCAAAAATAAAGTGCTATACGGTATAACCAGCCTTTCCTCTGTTTGTTTGAATATTTTCTGAGCTATATTTTACACAAATATTATGCCCCCTTTCGAAGAAAATGGGTGTATTTTGTTTTGCAAGTGTTTGTTGGTTAGTTGGTCAGTCCGTAGACAAAACCTTGTCCGGAGCATAACTCGAAAAGTATTAAAGGTAGAATCATGAAACTTTATAGGTGGATAGATCTCAATATGGAGAGGTGCAGTGCACAAGAACCTTTACTCTGCCGATTAAAGTTTGGAGTTATTGCCCTTTGTTGATTTCCAAACTTGAACTTGATTCTTGTCCGGAGCATAACTCAAAAAGTATTAAAGGTAGAATCATGAAATTTTACAGGTGCAGGCTGTCAACCGATTCCTATTTTCCTATAAAACTCCTATATTTTGGGTCCAGTTCCTATATTTTCAAGCACCTCCTATATTCCTATAATTCTCCTATATTTTGAAAATATTTCCTATATTTTTAGGTAAAATTATTGTCGATTAATGATAAGATAGAAATTATTGCTATGAATCCTATGATATGATACTGCTCTTTGCTTCTTTATTCTTCTGGTTAGAGAATCTCTGTCTTCCTTTATAGTATTAACATCCTGTATAATGTTTTAGTGCTTTTCATCTGTTCATCATCACTGATTTGTTTACATACATGGCTATTGAATAGGACACAAGCTTTTAAGGTGCAGATTAAACAGATGATGAGGATCATGATGATGCTGTATAGTAGCTACTTTCTGGATTGTGATGCTATGGAACTTTAATAGCTCACCATAGCATTAGGGGCTGAGGGTTAGGCATTGTGTTCACTCACCATCCATTTTCTGCCTGTCTGTCCACAGTTACAAAATAATCTTCTTTCATACAGCGTAGAGTTTGGGAATTTTGTAAGTAGGATCTAAAGGCCTTTTACCAAAATTGCTTTAAATTATATTGGTACAATGAAATTTTACACTATGTTGTGGGGTACCAAATGTCATGTAGACACAAAGAAGGAAATCTTGTTCAATCTTCTTCTCTATAACTGTTTGGCTTGGGCCTTTGAAATTTGGTCTGTGAAATTGTTTTATAGCCCCCCTGGCAAAATATTTCCTATTATCACTGGGTATGTTGCAACGAAAATTAGCCCTGTGTTGTTAGTATCAGATTTCATATAGAGAAAAAAAGAAATCTAGGCAAAATTTTACTTCTGAATGGTTTGGCCTAAGGCTCTGAAATTTGGTAAGTTGAATTGTCTACAATCCCTCTGCCAAAATACATGTACTTTTAATTATTGTACTGTAATTATATTGGGTCATACGTTGTGAAATATATACCATATAGAGACAAAGGAGCAAATCTTCAACACCATTCTAATGCATATATCAATATGTTTGACCTACCACCTTGAAATTTGGTGTGTTGAATTGTAGATCTATGACCTTCTATCAAAATACTTGAAAGTTCTGTGGTACAATGAAAATTGGTCCTATGTTGTGCAATATTCATAATTTGATTACATATTCAGAAAGAGAGAAATCTTGTACAATCTTCTGACAAATCCTTTGTCAGAGATCCTTTATTGAAATTGTGTATGTATCATGGCATCATTACTCTCTACCAAAATTCTTTGTGTTTTCCTGCAACAAAAATTGTCTGGAAGTTGTCAGTCTGGGATGAGGCAGGAGGTATCTGACATATACAATCTCCTCTAAGCCTCAAGTGTTCTCTATGGTGTGTGATATAGGGCCATCTTGACTCTGTTGTCTAGATTGAACACAAAGACATTAACATATAACCTAGATATAAACTAGACTGGGTTAGAACTGTAAGTATAACACAAAGGACATTGCCGTAAGATCTTTTTGGCTGAATATGTATTTATAAGTAATAAGATTTAAAGCCCAAAATGGGCTCAGAAGGCATTCTAATTGCTTCAACAGACATCTGGATTTTCAAAATTTTCCCAAACCCCCCTGTTCAGAGATGATTTCTCTTGTCTGCTCTCCCACAAAAAATTTTGTACCTTTGGCGCTTGTTTCGATCAGCATATAGTGTTGTGCCGCTTTTAAAAAGTGTGACAGACCCTGCAAGTGTTTGAGATGAAAAAACTTTACTTAAAAAAACTTCTATATTTTAACTCAAAATTGACTAAAAGCTCCTATTTTTCTTGAAAAATATTCCTATTAAAACTCCTATATTTTTTAGAAGGCCTGGTTGACAGCCTACAGGTGGAAAGATCTCATTGTGGAGAGGTGCAGTGCACAAGAACCGTAACTCTGCCGGTCAAATTATTGGAGTTATTGCCCTTTGTTGATTTTCAAACTCAATTCTTAACCTGGCCTATAGCTCATGTCCTTTTACACATACAGCCTTGATATCTCACACATGGACACCTCATATCAACACCGTTCACATTTGACAATGACCTTGTGACCTTGACTTTGGAGTTTGACCTACTTTGAAAAAAATTAAACCGGTACTATACTCATGTCCTATTACACATACAGTCTTGATATTTCTCACATGGACACCTCCTACCAAGACCTTTTACATTTGACCTTGAACCTTGTGACCTTGACCTTGGAGTTTGACCTAGTTTTAAAAAAACTTTAACCCTTTCTCAAACGACACAATTTTATGTTGTTTTAACTCGAAAGCTCAAAAAGATGACAAATGACTGTTACTAGAGGTAAAATTTCCAAGCAATATAGCACAGAAAACATTGAGGCAAATGGAGAAAATGCTGATTATTTTCTTCTTTTGCCTCAATGTTTTCCAAGACCTTTTTCCTTGGGGACGCCAAAACCAGGTCTTGTTTGGGAAAGGGTTAACCTGGCTGATGTATCATGTCCTTTTACACATACAGCCTTGATATTTGACACATGGATGCATCAGACCAAGACCTTTCACATTTGACTATGACCTTGTGACCTTGACCTTGGAGTTTGACCTACTTTGAAAAAATTCAAACCAGTACTATATCTCATGTCCTATTACACATACAGCCTTGATATTTCACACATGGACATCTACCAAGATTTTTCACTTTTTAAAATGACCTTGGACCTTGACCTTGGAGTTTGACCTACTTTTAAAAAACTTTAACCTGGCTGATATATCATGTCCTTTTACACATACAGCCTTGATATTTGACACATGGACACCTCCAACCAGGACCTTTCACATTTGACCATGACCTTGGACCTTGTGACCTGACCTTTCACCTACTTTTTAAAAAAATAAACTGGGCCTATATCTCATGTCCTATTACACACACATCCTTGATATTTCACATATGGACACCTACCAAGACCTTTCACATTTACATTAGACCATGACCTTGGACCTTGTGTCCTTGACCTTGGAATTTTACCTACATCAAATGTAGGCCCTTGAGGGGGCATATGTTTTACAAACATCTCTTGTTCTCATTACCTCCCAATTTGCTTTAAGCAGCTTTTAAACTGAACAACCCTTACTGTTATACGCCCAAAGGGTCCTATTATGTTATGGCCCTGGTTGTCCATCTGTCCATTAACAATTTCTTGTGTTTGCTACTCCTCCTACAATGTCAACCAGAATTTGTTCAAACTTGCCACAATGAATCTCAATGGTGTCTAGTTGTGCACACCACTCAAGGAATTCAGATAACTCTTCCTTCTTGAATTATCTGCCCTTGAATTAAAAAAGCCGTTTTTCTTGTGTGCGCAGCTCCTACAATTTGAACCGGAATTTGATCAAACTTGCCACAATGAATCACTGTGGGGTCTAGTTGTGCACACCACTTAGCGAGTTCAGATAACTCTTCATTCTTGAATTATCTGCCTTTGAATAAAAAACAAGAGCTTCGCAGAGTGGCATATATATGCTTGAGTGGGGTTTGTCAGTAAAATTAGCCATTATTAGCTCACCTTAGCACGAAGTGCTCAAGGTGAGCTATTGTGATTGCTTTTTGTCCGTCGTCCGTCTGTCCATATGTCAGTCTGTCAACAATTTGGTGTTTACACCCTAGCATCTACAAATGTAAACCACTCTTGACCCAACTTGGTCAAGACATGTATGACCATGATTTTGGGTCAGATCGGACCAGAAAGTTTGAAGTTATCTGCCCTTGAATGTAAACAAGAGGACCATGATGGTCCTATATCGCTCACCTGAACCAAAATGATATGAGCAACACTTTTGTTCAATTCAATTAATATTTATGACTTTAGGACTGAATATGAACTTATGGTCAATAATGTTGTGAAAATCAAACTCATCCGAGATCTTATGGTGCCCAACATTGTTTTTTTTAAAATAAATTTAGATTCTAGAGTGTAAACAAGGTCGAAAACAGCCAAAAATGGCAATTTTATCAAATTCAAGGCCACATTACTCTCGTCTTTCTAGTCAGATCAGACACAAAATCATCCTCATCTGAGATCTTATATTCTCCAACATTGTGTCCAAGATTTGTCTTGATTGATTAATAATTGTAGATTCTAGAGTTTAAACAAGGTTGACAACAGCCAAAAAAGGCAATTTTATCAAATTCAAGGGCACATAACTCTTGTTTTTCTGGTCAGATCAGACTGAAAATCAAACTCATCCGAAATCTTATGGTCTCCAACATTGTGTCAAAGTTTTGTCTTGATTGATTGATAATTGTAGATTGTAGATTGTAACAAGGTCAAAAACAACCGAAAATGGCAATTTTATCAAATTCAAGGGCACATAACTCTCGTGTTTCTTGTCTAATCAGACTGAAAATAAAACTCATATGAGATCTTATGGTCTCCAACATTGTGTCCAAGATTTGTGTTGATTGGTCTATAGTTGTAGATTCTAGAATGTAAACAAGGTTTAAAACAGTCAAAAACAGCAATTTTATCAAATTCAAGGGCACATAACTCTTGACTTTCTGATCACATCAGACTGAAAATCACACACATCCAGGATCTTATGGTCCCCAATATTGTGTCAAAGGTTTGTCTTGATTGATTGATAATTGTAGATTCTAGAGTGTAAACAAGGTCGAAAACAGCCGAAAATGGCAATTTTGCAAAGTTCAAGGGCACGTAACTCTAGACTTTCTGAGCAGATCAGACTGAAAATCACACTCATCCAATCTTATGCTCCCCAACATTGTGTCCAAGATTTGTCTTCATTGGTCAATAATTGTAGATTCTAGAGTGTAAACAAGGTCGAAAACAGCTGAAAATGTCAATTTTGTCAAATTCAAGGGCACATAACTCTCGACTTTCTGATCAGATCAGACTGAAAATCCAACTCATCCAAGATCTTAAGGTCCCCAACATTGTGTCCAAGTCTTGTCTTGATTGATTACGTAATAATTGTAGATTCTAGAGTGTAAACAGGGCTGAAAACAGCCAAAAATGGCAATTTTGTCAAGTTCAAGGGCATGTAACTCTACACACTCATTCAAGATCTTATGCTCCCCAACATTGTGTCCAAGATTTGTCTTCATTGGTCAATAATTGTAGATTCTAGAGTGTAAACAAGGTCGAAAACAGCTGAAAATGTCAATTTTGTCAAATTCAAGGGCACATAACTCGACTTCTGATCAGATCAGACTGAAAATCAATCTCACCCAAGATCTTATGGTCCCCAACATTGTGTCCAAGTCTTGTCTTGATTGATTAATAATTGTAGATTCTAGAGTGTAAACAAGGCCAAAAACAGCCAAAAATGGCAATTTTGTCCAATTCAAGGGCACATAACTCTCGTCTTTCTGGTCAGATCAGACTGAAAATCGAACTCATCCCGGATCTTATGGTCTCCAACATTATGTCCAAGTTTTTTGTTGATTAATTTATAATTAAAGATGCTAGAGTGTAAACAACCTTAAAAACAGCATTTTTTCACATTCAAGGGCAGATAACTTAGCCCATTCTAGTCCGATCAGGCCCATAATCTAACTTGTCCGAGAACTTATGATCCTACTTGTTTTAGCCAAGTTTGATCAAGATTGCCTAACTTTTGTGGATGCTAGAGTGTAAACACCCCAAATGTTGACGGACGGACGGACGGCCGGCCGGACGCCGGACAAAAAGAGACCACAATAACTCACGTCGAGCACTTCGTGCTCAGGTGAGCTAAAAATAGCTACTTTTGACATTGTTTACACTCTAGCATCTGCAAATATTGACCAATCAATACAAAAATTGGACATAATGTTGGTGACCATAAGATCTTGGCCAAATTTGATTTTTGTTTTGATCAGACTAGAATGTCCTGAGTTATCTGCCCTTGAATTTGACAAAATTGCCGTTTTTGACTGTTTTTGACTTTGTTTACACTATGGCGTCTACAATTATTGACCAATCAAGACAAACTTGGACACAATATAAGTGACCATAAGATCTTGGATGAGTTTGATTTGGGTCATACTAGAGTTATCTGCCCTTGAATGTAAAAAATAGCTACTTTTCACATTGTTTACACTCTAGTATCTACAAATATTGACCAATCAATACAAAAGTTAAACACAATGTTGGTGACCATAAGATCTCGAATGATCTGACCAGAAAATCCGGAGTTATCTTCCCTTGAATTTGACAAAATTGTCGTTTTTAGGTCGGGAAATCTCTTTGAGATTTTCCTAACTATAGCTACGCAACGCTTGTATCGCTTTTCTACGAAAATCTCGGAAAATCTCGTATCTGCGGCTTTGTTTTATCTGCAAATACGAGGTTTTCGATATCATCTGGCCGCCGCATAGTCGTTTGTCTGAGTCCGCCGCGAAAAAGTAGACCTACCCTTGAGCAATTCAAAATTGCTCAAATAACATAATCATCGTAAATAGATTTTCATTTCCTAATTGTTTTATCAAAACAATGCAGCAGTTAGCTCATAAGTGCGAAAACTATCAACTTCTCTTTTTGACTTCGAACTATTCTAACTACGCAACAATTCGTGTAATCGGACGTTTCCGTAAAATACTCGTAGAATTACGGAAATTCATTATAACCTCGATTAACCTGTTCAATGCGTCAAAATAAGTAGACTACACACATTTCGCCGTGGTGTAGCTCACTCGATACACAAACCTGTTAGTTACACGCCATGGTAAAATTACATGAGGGCTATGCTAAGACAAAGCACAATGTCCAATTTAATTCGACAAGTAAAAAGGCACTTTGTCGTTTGGGGCGGCGAAAAGGCAATCGGTTGGTTTCAATTCTTATCGGTTTCTAAGGTAACAGTCACACATTCAGGGATTACCGCAAAATTAAAACTGCAAGACTATTGTAGGTTGAGATAGAATTTATAGCACTTACAATAGCTAAATGCGATAAACCCTTTACTTTCGTTTGATTTATAGTAATTGATATTAATTTGTTAGTTTATTAGATAATTACCCGAAAGCAAACTGTTTCATTTGTTTGCGTATTGGTTATCCTGGCCTTTTTTCACGAAATAATTGCATGAGTATGTATTTGTGATTTAAATGAAAAAGAGGTTTCATTAAAATACACCTTTTTCAATGTTATTGCTATTTTTACATCTCTCCAAAACGATTAAATTGCAGGCCAACCGATTTTGATCCTTTCACAAACAAGACCTATGGACATTTGCAAAAGAGAAAGAATGCTGAACAATTGAAACAGTTTCAATTTGCGCCATTTGGGAAAGGGTTAAACAGTCACAGACGACGATATTATAGTAAATACAAAATTTGTTAAATCATATTCTAGGCAAATTGCGGGTAATCATTTTATCTTTTCTCCTGGTGATTTCCAATAACGTTCGTGTTTAGAGATTTTTTTTTATTTTTTTATTTTTTTTTTTTTTTTTTTGGGGGGGGGGGACAAAATAACATAATTATCAAACAATGTTTCGTTATATTTTTTTTTATAAAATTCGTAATTTATAGCCTACATTGACCCAATCTGATTACATCAGTACCATACAGACTTGGATTATTTTTTTTCACCGATTCTACATGGTTGAAATAAGCCAGAAATAGACTTTAACCCTTTCCTGAATGACAAATTTTTAGACTGGTCCAAATTCAAAGAAGTTGCAGACGATAATTTCAAATGAACGAAAATTAAACCTTTTTGGTCTTTTTGTGTAGAAAATATTGTGGAAAATGAAGAAATTACTTGCCACAAGAAATTTCTTCATTTTCCACAATGTTTTCCCTAGCCCTTTGTTTTAGGGGAGTCAAAAAGAGTCAGTGTGTGGTTATGGGTTAATGACCATGAAATGGCGTCATTTCGTTTACTAAAAAAAGTAAGTTTTTTTTATTATAGTGACATGTGTTATGTAGGCTTACAATTTTTTACAATAAAAGAGAGCAGAAAACTGAAGAAAACGCCCAGCCCTATGTGCCTATATGTCACCTTGACATTTCATATGTTTTACTGTGAGTGACAGTCAAAATATTGTTATAGAAAATTCTAGACGGTGGCGGGCGCAACGGCCATGTTTTCCACTTTTCTTTTGAGAGAAAAGGGGAAAACTAGTCCCTGCGCCGGCGGCCATGATGGAATTAATGATTGGCTGTGTAAGTTACTCCGCTAAACGAAATAGGAAGAGCCAAGAGATCTTCTTACCAACCTCTTCTATAACTGTATATAAAGTATATAGAGGATATAAATATGTAGACTCAGAGGGATCATATGCATTATTGTGAGGTAACAATATATTAATCAATGGGTGACGACATTATTTCATCTTTAAGACCGTTTGACCCTTTAACAAAACCATTTGGAGAAAATTTGACTAACTACAAGAATTAGTGGCAAGAAAACATTGTAGGAAAAGAAGGAAATACAATTTCTCAACATTTCTCTCCTTTACCTTCAATATTCAAAGCAATATAACGTGTGCTAAATTCCGTATTATAATATTTACCACAATATCTGAGTATGATGTTTTGAAAAAGGTTTAAATCTTTATATAGGGTCTGCAAAATCTTAGAATGGTTATTAATTGAAAGTTTTACAGAAGATCAGAATAAATCTGTAACCGATTAGCGGACTAAAGAATGCTAGTATTGAAGTAACAATTGATCATATTAGAGATTTGAAGCAACAAATGATCGTATTAGGCAGCGGGTTTGTTGTCAGTATTTGCTTCTTTTTTTCTCTCAATACCGTGGACAGTGCTGTGTCTCCATAGGCTCTACGAGCAAGGGTTATATTAGAAACAGTTTAGTTGGGTTAGCTATATTACCGTAAGTCTGCGTTAATATCGCACGCACAACTAGTTTCTCTGATAAAGGAGCTCACGTGTTTTCATATAATTATACTCCGTAAATATTGACCTGGTAGCAGAGTCGATAGTTTCCATAAGCATTGTAACTTTGTATTCTGCACGTGTTCCTCGTGTCAATATACGCTGAAGAGTGATTATTTCGCATCACAGTTACTCATTACATATTCAACAGGTTCAGGTCAATATTTACGCAGTATACGCTTTAGTTAAAAACATTGCAGCTTTTCTGGGATCGTTTTTCATGGCGATTGAAAGTTTCTCTTTTGATTCTAAATGTCTGAAAGTATTGTCGTTCATGTACTTAGACAGGATAATGTTCCGCTCGGTTGCATAAACACTGCAGTCTATTAGGAAATGTATCTCATTTTCAACCTCTCCCGAATTACAGATCGTACATTAACGAGCGTTTTCTGGCTCACCGAAATACCGACCGGTTTCAATCCTAAGCGGCAAAATTCCACAACGGAATTGTGCCAAAATGGATCTTTCCTTTTTTTGCCAAATTCAGTCGGAGGTATTTTTCATTGGAAATTTCCGATTTATAAGCAGCTGTGTAATACTTGTAAAACAAACCCCCCTTTTTGTAAAAACGAACCCCTCTCAAAGATATCCTTGATCCGCCGCTAATTTAGCTCTATATGTTTGTAGCTTGCTAATGTTTCAACCGAGTTGGACCATATTTCCTTATAATAACTTTTTACTCTGTCTTCAACTTCCACCATATTCACTTTTGTCTTATTCTGATAGTGTATTAATAAATCAAGGTTATTCATTATACGTTTTACTTCGCTACACCAATTGTTTTTGCCACTCGTATAGTCATATTAAAAAACGCGTCTTGTGAGTCTGTCCTCTTTAAATGATAGTAGCCTGTTCCAATACCGGAGAATGATGATACAATGTCTATAGGTGCTGGGTAGCCACCCCGTATCTCCTATAAGAGCGCTGATAGGTGCAAATCTGTGCACCCCAATAAAGTATCTCATAGCACGGTGCTGAACGTTGTCAATTGATTTGTAATGTTTTGCTCCCCAGCTAGAGGCACCGTAGTCCAAGATCGGAGCGACACAGTTGAAGTACAGTTTTTTATAGGTGTTAAATCCGACGTGTTTAAAATGGTGTACCTTTGATATCACGCTTCCTAGAGCTCTACCTGCAGCTTTGGATACTGATTCACAATGGGATGAGAAATTATTTTTGTCATGGAAAATCACCCAAAGAAAAAAATCTTACTTACACGTACCCCTCCCAAACCCTCCCGTCCGTTGCCCACAAAAACAGACACCATATAATGTAGTTTACCATTTCTCTCTCGTCTATTAGGATGTCTTTTCTAGATATATATCACATTTCTACTGACGTACCGTGGGAATTAGAGTATAAGGGTTAATTTTAATGAGACCACCAGATAAGAACATTGAGCATATTTGACGAATTCAACGTTCATTTCTCAAACTTGAAAAGAAAAGATAATTTATTGAATTTCGAACCCTCGATTTCCCGACCTTCAGTACTATCAGTACTTTGATTGACTTTACTTACTCTCTAGCATCTACAATTATTGACCAATCCAGACAAAACTTTGCCACTATGTTAAGGACCATAAGATGTCAGACGAGTTCGATTTTCAGCTTGGTCAGTTTAAAAAAAAATCATGAGTTATAATGCCGTTGAATTTGACAAAACTGCCGTTTCAACTGCTTTTGACTTTGTTTACACTATAGCACCTACAATTATGGCCCAATTAAGATAAAACCAATGTACATAATGTTGATGACCATTAGATCCTGGATGACTTTGAATTTCAGTGTGATTGGATCAGAAAGTTGTGAGTCATATGCCCTTGAATTTGACAAATTGTTGTTATCGACTGTTTTTCGACTTTGTTTACTCTCTAGCATTTACAATTATTGACCAATCAAGACTTAAAAAAATAATGTTGGTGACCATAAGATCTTCGATTGAATTTCAGTCTGATTGGAGTAGTTATGGTAGTGCATTTGGGTAATTATTGGTAGAGCGTGGAGCCAAAAATGGGCGTGGTTCGGGCGTGGTTGAGCATTGACCACGCCCAATGACCACGCCCAAGCCACGCCCATTTCCGGGGAAATTCCCAGTGACGTCATACCGGACGTGACATCACGGTGAACCACGACCGAACCACGCCCATTTTCGGGTTTTTCCGGTCTATTTTTAGTTCTATCAAGAATACCATAGGCTGGCTGACCACTAACGTCAATTCAGGGGACTCAGAGCCGAAGCAACGTTATAGGTCGGAGCAACGTCATAGGTCGGAACAACGTTACGGATCGAAGGGGAGCCACGCCTATTTTTCGGGTTTTTCCTAGGGTTTATTTTCAAGACACACCCATAATCCCCCCCCCCCACGAAAATGGTTTTCCCACGGTCTATTTTTAGTTCTATCTAGAACGCCATAGACCGTTTCACCGCTGACGTCGTATCACGAAAGGGATTACTGCTATCAACATTTTCTTTTGTCTCAATGTTTTCTTCCTCGTTTCAATGTTTATTGTTTTCTCAATGTTTATTGTTTTCTCTCAATGTTTTCTCACACGTCACGATCAGACTAGATCTCGTTCGGGAAAGGATTATCTAGGTCGGACTAACGACAAATTTTAATCCCCCATCACCGCCGAGGCGTAGTTTTAATCCCTTTTAATCTCCTAAAATGATATTTTGATCGAGTAATTGATCGAATTAGTCAGTCTCCGCAAAGGAACATCCGTTCATTTAAGTAACAATAGAAATATCGGATAATCTTACGGTACTCGGATAATAACCCTTTTGTGTCCGAGTAATTAAATGTTGCGCAACTAAGCAAATCTTAGGATCGATTTAATCGTTTGTTCTATACCACATACCCCTACTTCGAAAAACTGCACAATTTCACGCACCTGTCCAAGGTCACTAAATCGTCTATAAAAAGCTGTATATTCATCGTTTAGTCCCGAAATTTAAATTTAAAGTAACGTCTTTCATTTACTTAGAACGGAAAAACCCAAAATATGTGCTTTTATAAACGCGTATATGTAGAAAACATCATGCTCACGTGTTCGATTAGATCAACGAAGCTGGAGCGTTTTATGTCAAAATTTTTGGGAAATATTTCGAGTTCTACTTAATAGAATTTGATAAAACTTCCTCATTAAGCGACATGACCTGATAATAATTCAAAAAATGTATAGGTCAACGCACTTATTAGTGAATTACAGCAATTTTTATCGGCTACACACGGATAAAATGTCGCAAAACGGTGGTAACTGCATGTACACTTACGACTGTCTTGCTCTAAATAATCCATTTCCATCTTGAGGAAATCAGTTTCGCATAATGAATACACTATTACCGTCGAAAATGGTAAATTGAAATAACGCGTTATATTATCGAAAATATGATAGCGAAACGTATTGGTACGAAACATTTAATTTACTACAGTAATGACCGAGTATTCCGAAAAACTGGAGCAATCTCCCTTAATCGATGATATAGTCCGTATTGTCTAAACTGCCTCGAAAACGAGGTCGAATATTAATCGTTGATCTTTTTCGCGGGCTTTAAAATAGATTACTGCCTTTATATCGAGTAAAAGATCGGAATTGCGAAATAACTGCAGGGTTTTAAAACCGATCTTACCTCGCATATAAAAAGTACATCCTGACGCTGAACTATCCAAACGCAAACCATAAACGAGATGATCATTATAGACCTTAATTAAGAGTTCAGACAATGCCTGGGGCGTAATACTTATTATTCCGCTAACAATAGAAGTTCACGGACAATGGAAAATTAACTCGCTATTGATAAAACTATCTAAACATACACCGTAAACAAGATATCCCATTTAACCCTTAATTAAGAGTTGGTAAAAATTTAGGATTGACGAGGGCACTTGAGCGTCATCCGTAAAATTTGTATTAAGGGTATTTAGGGGGGGGGGGGGTTAAGACAATAGATTTGTGAGACTATATATTAATTTGGTGGTTATGAGTAAAATCTAAAGATTGCATTTTCTGTAACATAGCATTTTTTTGGGTTTGTTTGGTTTTGTTAAATTAGCTGTTAAAAATTTTTGTCACCTTCGGGGGTTGTGGATATGTCCAATGGATGTGTCGGTTATATTTTCACAGTTTTGAAATTGATTGATTTTCATGTTAGATGTCTTTAAAGTTGTGAAGTCGTTTTCTTTAAGAGCGAGGAGTGGTTTATCTCACCCTGAATAAAGTTGTCATGGAGTTTGATTTTTTGGTAGACTGTTTGTTTATAATTCTATGAATCTGTCATTATGATCGTCAAGAAGTGAATTGAATGATTATTGAGTGTGATGACAAACTATACTGTCCCTTGACGACCGTAAAATTTATTTTATGATTTTACAACTATTAGCATTTCCTTCTTTTGTCTCATTGTTTTAATCCATTAACAAACGGCGAATTAAACTAGTCCAAATTCAAAGATGATGCAGACGACAATTTAAAGTGAAAAAAAAATATCAGCAATTTCTCCTTTTGTCTCTTTGTCTTTAAAATTAGGGAATCTGAAGGTCCGCATTATTCTACAACTATTTAGCATTTTCTCCTTTTGTCTGAATGTTTTTAAGAGTGCGGTAATGCAGACTGTCCATATTATTTTGAAAAATATATCAGTAAATTTTTAGTCTAGTCCAAATTCAAAAGATGATGCAGACGACAATTTCAAGTAAATACAAATATAAGCATTTTCTTCCTTTGTCTCTTTGTCTTTAAAATTACGGGAATCTGAAGGTCCGCATTATTCTACAACTATTGGCATTTTCTTCTTTTGTCTCAATGTTTTAAGATATTACGGAAATGCAGACGGCGCTTTAAAGTGAATAAATAATCAGTATTTTCTCCTTTTGTCTGAATGTTTGAAAAGTACGGTAGTACAGAAGGTCCACATTATTTTATAATTAAAAATGCGATCAAACACGGCCTTTTTTTACATTCAAGGGCGCATAACCCAACACTTTCAAGTCCCATCAGGCACATAATCTTAGGCTTATATTCATGGGGGTACTAGAGCGTTAACGCAAAAATGTGAACGAACAGACGACGGACCGATAGTTAGTCGTAGTTTAATTAAGGTTTGATCCCGGACATTCGGCATAGGTCGGCCGAAAATAATCGATTTGACAGAAAACGAATTTAGTCAAATAACAAAGTCGAGTCAAATATACTAGTGCGGATAGTTTTATTCTCTGTTTCGTGGCAAACAAAGTATACAAGCAATAACATGATGTTTCTAATATTTTCGATCTTAATTTATCAAGCCTATTAAAGTTAATACAATAAATATAATATAAATAATATATAATTATATAAGTTTAATCCGGATGCGGACGGGTAGATGAATCATCCGATGTGGAAATATCTTCGCATATTCTGCTTCGTAAACACATTATCCTCTATCACGACGAGTTAATATTGAAGTCGCTTTCACTATGAATATTATTATTGTTGTTGCTGTTGTTGTTGTTGTTGTTTTATTCTAAACTGTTCGGTGTATTTTCTCTTTACACACTATTATATACACAATAGTATATAACGTCACATTCGCCAAGTTTTAAAGACAATGCGCTAAGTATAGTTAGTTTTTAGACAAAATATACTGCCTCAAACGAAACAAATAATCACACTCTACTACAGAGTTACCATTCGTTGTTCCCACATTTCAACTTCGAAACGGGCTTAATGACACAATTTCTTCTTAAAACGGAATCAATGCGCTAAACTACAGTTCGCACGTAAATGGAATTCATCATTTTCGTCTCAACTTTGAAATCGCTTTTTGCTTATCAGCGTCAATTTAACAAAGATTAATAGCAACGCGTTAGAATAACCAATCTTGGCATCTAAACATTTTTTTTTGAAATGGGAACGCAAGGTATATTTAAGCAACATAATTTTTTTTTTTCGAAATGGGAATGTAAGGTATCTTTAAGCACCATAAATCACTGGTTTATGCTGAACTTCGGAAAATGATATTAGAACGTAATATTTGTCATTTCGAGATGTTGCCACGTAATTATAACAGTATGACGTCATACTGTCTAGAAGCCTTTTTAGAGATGAAAGCGATGGAAGATTTGAGCACACGATGTTACCTTTTATTGAAAGCTCTCACGTTTTGTTACAACTTCCAGTTACGGTTAAGTCATGTTCAACTTTTCTAATTCGTAGACCAATACCGGTTGTTTGTTTTTAATGTTTCTAAAGTGTTCATGTCAAACAGTTCATGTCAAACAGTTCTTGTAAAGGTTTTCGAGTAAAAAGTTTTGGAGTAAAAAAAGAGGCTCGTGATAACAAAATCCAGTTTTCGCGATACATTTTCACAAAAATAATTCTTCCGATTTGGATGTATATCGCTTGTACATTACGGATATGGAGAGAAGCTCATTATAAATGCGAGCACATTAGCGATTTGTCAACGATTAAAAGTTGAGTTGTATTATATATAACAGGCACTTTCACTCAAGCGGATGTCTCGCTTGAAAGATAACGTGATTTCTATCGTCGGTATTTGCTTTTATCAAAAGGAATAGTTAGACCAGTTTCGTCTTAACAAGAATCCTTGATTCTTTTATAGCAATAATTTTACCGGGTTTTACGAACCAGTTAATTCAATCCTTAAAGAATCCTTGATTCTTTTATAGCAATAATTTTACCGGGTTTTACGAACCAGTTAATTCAATCCTTATTGCAAGACGGAGGTACTGTGGTCGCAAAAGTCTCGGTAAAACGAAATGACTTAATGACAGTAAGTGCTTTTTTCGATTTAAGGGTACTGTATTACTCTTTAATGCTCTAAGCAATTGGCTGTAGCGTCGAAAGTACTCGGCATCCATTTGAGAAAGGTGTAACTGACCGTCTATAATCTGTTTGGCTAAAATCTGTATGCATTCCATTTGTGCCGAAACCATCGCCGATATCATCATTCGTCGGTGACTTGGCGATTCTCTTCCTAGACTAAGTAAGTAGTGAATTCTAACAAAGATTCTTGATCGCTCCATCTGCTCCATCTGCTCGGTTACGGTAAACGGTGATACTATCTTAATTCAGGGTTTAATGACAGATCATTCGATCGGCTATGGGTCATAGCTCTTTGTTATATATATAAAACATTCTTACGTCCTCTATGTATTCAAGTCCAAAAGCAAGGCTATCGGTACTCGGTAAATTTCGCGTGTCATTTTCGGTAGTAATCTTACTTTGTTTGACTCGAAGTCTATAAACGAACCAACATTATGCAATAAACCACCTTTATAGTTCATTTTTTACAGACCTGGGAATGACATTGGACCTTTAAATAAATACGATAAAGTAACGAAGCTAGTACATTTTTACAGTCGTTTTAACCCGAAATCACAGCGAGATAAGCAGGATTTTTTCAAATTTATTCGACTCTCTACGCTTCAGATTAATCAATCGAAAGTATCATTCAGATGATATTCCAGCATTTATTCATTTAACACCGAAGCTGTTCAATGCTATTATCAAGATCCTAAATTGAATCGATAATGATCCGCCGGTACTTTGCGGCTCTCGAATTGTTTGTCAATTCGAATCAAATACGTAGTGATATATTAAGGTGTCCAACCCCTCATTAGCACCAAAGAGCCAGAGGCGAAACTTGAAAGTGCCAGTAATTCCTAAACTGTTTTTACATTTCCACTCCAAACACAAACATAAGCATTTTGTACGTTTTAGAATTTAAAATAAATGCATACTTACGGAAATATTTGACAAAAAGTGTTCAAAGCTACATCCCTCGCATATAAATATAGTGAAAAAATATTTTTTTCCAATCAATTTCTTCTTGAAGCATAATCTTGAAATCCGGCCTGGTGAATCAACTTGTGTGAAGTTTATTAACAAATGCTTGTAACTTGATGCATTTCGTACGGCTAGAAAGTGATGTTTTAAATGAGGAGCCGTAAACCTTAACGGAACGCAAATGATACTCGATATGTTATCAAACCGAGTTATTTGTTGTCAAGCTCATTCCGATTCAAATATAGTGCCAATTGCACGAATATATTACAGAAATACGTTTTCCTTCTTTCTCACAACGATGTGTCTAATTAATGTTTTATGTCAAAATTCGGGATAACAGGAAGGATAACGGGAATTTAATAGCTCCGATGACAAATCCACGCCATATTACGTGTATAGCGAAAAATCCTTGACCGCTTAAATTTAATTGATATCGTTATGTTCAACTAATCATTATGACGATAATAACAAAACTCGACGTAAAAAATGACAAAGTCTGACGTCCAAAATGACAAAGTTGGACAGAAAAAATGACAAAGTCTGTTTTGTTCAATAACGGAGTTGGTTTCGAAACAATACAAAGTCTGATCGAATTTTCCTACTGTATTTCTATATAGAATGACAAAGTCTACTCGGTTTGCAGACAAAGTTTGTTCTGTTCAACGTCAAAGTCTGCGTAAAAAAATATACAAAGTATATAAACAAAATTGACAAAATTGGTCCAGAAAAATGACAAAGTCTGCCTGATAACAAAAAAAAAAAAAGTGTAGGTTGTATATCCACAGTGGGTTACTTCGCGCACAAATGGGATGCGTATAGCTCCGATGACAAATACTAAGGCCACATCCCCTTGAAATTAAGACAATTTCATCTTTTGTCTCTATGTTTTAAAAAAGTAAGGGAAATTTGAAGGTCCGTATTATTTTACAACAATAGCATTTTCTTCTTTTGTGTTATGTTCAACTAATCATTATGACGATAATAACAAAACTCGACGTAAAAAATGACAAAGTCTGACGTCCAAAATGACAAAGTTGGACAGAAAAAATGACAAAGTCTGTTTTGTTCAATAACGGAGTTGGTTTCGAAACAATACAAAGTCTGATCGAATTTTCCTACTGTATTTCTATATAGAATGACAAAGTCTAATCGGTTTGCAGACAAAGTCTGTTTTGTTCAACGTCAAAGTCTGCGTAAAAAATATACAAAGTATATAAACAAAATTGACAAAATTGGTCCAGAAAAATGACAAAGTCTGCCTGATAACAAAAAAAAAAAAAAGTGTAGGTTGTATATCCACAGTGGGTTACTTCGCGCACTAATGGGATGCGTATAGCTCCGATGACAAATACTAAGGCCACATCCCCTTGAAATTAAGACAATTTCATCTTTTGTCTCTATGTTTTAAAAAAGTAAGGGAAATTTGAAGGTCCGTATTATTTTACAACAATAGCATTTTCTTCTTTTGTGTTATGTTCAACTAATCATTATGACGATAATAACAAAACTCGACGTAAAAAATGACAAAGTCTGACGTCCAAAATGACAAAGTTGGACAGAAAAAATGACAAAGTCTGTTTTGTTCAATAACGGAGTTGGTTTCATAACAAAACAAAGTCTGATCGAATTTTCCTACTATATTTCTATATAGAATGACAAAGTCTAATCGGTTTGCAGACAAAGTCTGTTTTGTTCAACGTCAAAGTCTGCGTAAAAAATATACAAAGTATATAAACAAAATTGACAAAATTGGTCCAGAAAAATGACAAAGTCTGCCTGATAACAAAAAAAAAAGTGTAGGTTGTATATCCACAGTGGGTTACTTCGCGCACTTATGGGATGCGTATAGCTCCGATGACAAATACTAAGGCCACATCCCCTTGAAATTAAGACAATTTCATCTTTTGTCTCTATGTTTTAAAAAAGTAAGGGAAATTTGAAGGTCCGTATTATTTTACAACAATAGCATTTTCTTCTTTTGTGTTATGTTCAACTAATCATTATGACGATAATAACAAAACTCGACGTAAAAAATGACAAAGTCTGACGTCCAAAATGACAAAGTTGGACAGAAAAAATGACAAAGTCTGTTTTGTTCAATAACGGAGTTGGTTTCGAAACAATACAAAGTCTGATCGAATTTTCCTACTATATTTCTATATAGAATGACAAAGTCTAATCGGTTTGCAGACAAAGTCTGTTTTGTTCAACGTCAAAGTCTGCGTAAAAAATATACAAAGTATATAAACAAAATTGACAAAATTGGTCCAGAAAAATGTCAAAGTCTGCCTGATAACAAAAAAAAAAGTGTAGGTTGTATATCCACAGTGGGTTACTTCGCGCACTAATGGGATGCGTATAGCTCCGATGACAAATACTAAGGCCACATCCCCTTGAAATTAAGACAATTTCATCTTTTGTCTCTATGTTTTTAAAAAAAGTATGTGAAATTTGAAGGTCCGTATTATTTTACAACAATAGCATTTTCTTCTTTTGTCTCATTGTTTTAAAGACGTTAGCATTTAGAGACGACAAGTGTGTATGTAGTTTTTGTCGACTTTGGAGGTGTGAATAATTTTAGAAGAACATCGTTCAAAACCCTGTAAGGTTATAACTTGTCTATGAGCGATTTGTGCAGACGACAATTGAAATGTTTATTTATTTCTTTATTTTATTTATTTATTTATTTGTTTTCGTAATGCTACGATTCATTGAAATCGAATTTTGTTCTTTTTAAAACGCGTCTTTTGAAGCCATTTGCCATTCGCTCGCAGTTTGAAACCCATTTTCTAAAGAAGCGATATCGATTTTTTTTTTTTTTTGGCAACTGAATACAATAGGTCACTTTAGCTCTAAACTAATGTCAAGTTATCGGGTTTTAGTACGGATCGCGCGGTAAGTGCGGTCAGTTTGATCAATTATGTAAAGATGTGTATCCCCCTTTACTCGAATTTTGGTAATAATTTTCGGACGTTTCATTTAGATTGCAAGCGAAAAATAATAATAATAACATGAATAGAAGTCAAAAAGCAGACAAACCTCGGGACCCCTCTCGGCTTAATTTCCTTCAAAATGATCAAACCTTTCACTACCTTTTAAAGTGACATTTCACATTTATTTTATCTTTTAAAAGTATGTCTTGATGAAAAGATTGTTTATTCTAATGCGTAGAAATGCTATCAGTTTTTTGAAGTTGATATTGAAAATGAGCCTTTAAAATTGAGACAGAAATGACAAATTCTATATAAATCTGAACCGTTGTCCACAACAATTCGTTCAATTTTAACACAAACATATAAATTTCTCGTAAACGGCACAATATTTCGACTCGAAATTTTCAGGATTTCCCTAAGGAAAGATGCTCTTTCAGATAGAATAAAAGTAAAACTTTGCGTAAAAATGATTGTGGGGTGTCACTCAGTGGCGGATCCAGGATTTCTGTGAGGGGGGGGGGTTTCGTTTTTGGCAAATGGGGGGTTCGTTTTACAAGTATTACACCATTTTGACTGAATTTCTGCATGAAAATGAAATAATCAGGCTACAGAGGGGGGGGGGGGGGTCCTTTGAACCCCTCGAACCCCCTCTGGATCCGCCACTGGTCACTTTAAGATAAGCATACTTGTTAGTAATGAAAATGCCTAAATAGTTCCTTTCCTGAACAAAATCTTGTTTGGCGGCTTGCAAACAGCAAAATGATTTTTTTTTCTAAAACATTGAGCCGAAAGAAGAAAAATGTTGTATGTCTACATTTTGTCATTTCCCGAACTAAAGCGCTTTGAGCTGATGAAAACTTAACTATTAAATACAATGATCATATTTGAAACCTAAAGTAAATAACAACTTTGTCCTTCCCCAAACAACAGCGTTTTATGTATAATGTACTCAAAAGTTAATGATTCCTCAAACAAAAATTTACGATGACCGTTTTTAATAAATTTTACAAATGATAAAATAGGTTATTTACCAATTAAGATCTTGTTACACTTGCTTACAAATAATTTCCGAGTAAATAATAAATTACAAGTAATTTCCTTTTGATTTGTTTAAAAAATACGAGAAGATCGACAATTTATATGAAATAATATATTTTTCCCTCCATAACAAAGATTATTATAAACTGTTAAATTGAGTATCCATATAATACGCATGAAGAAATTATATCATTCCGCTTCAAAACTCATTTAATCCCTTCCCAAACAAGACCTGCTTTTGACGTCCCTAAAAGGAAATGCTTGTGAAAACATTGAGCTAAACGAATAAACTGATGATAACCCAGCATTTTCTCCTTTTGCTCCAATATTTCTCGCGCTATTTTGTACATAAAACCTACTTTTATCGACACCTATTTACATGTCTTTAGTAACTTTCAACCGAAAAAGTCTTCAAAAGAGCCGTTTGGGGAAGGGTTAAACTATAAATTGTCTGCAAATCAATAAACTAAAAAAGATATCAGTAGGCCTATCTATAATACAAAGGGTGTAAACGCTATTTCGGTAAACGGTAGCCTAAAGACGCGTGTCCCACTCAACGCATTGTCTCTTTACTACGGGTGTTTGAAGCGCGGCGGCTTTTCTTCAGATGTCAGACGCTGCTCCTACTGGAAATGGACCCGTCCAAATGAAAAAAAAGGGGGGGGGGGTTCAATTTTTTATATTGTCCACTTTTGTTTGAAATATGTTTATTAATATCAATATGAAAATAAAAACTTCGATTTTAATCTTATTTAAAGATTTTCAACATTAAATAGCGAAATTTAAGTGATTAT
The DNA here is from genome assembly GCA_963680895.1 of Fragum sueziense. Lineage (NCBI taxonomy): Eukaryota > Metazoa > Mollusca > Bivalvia > Cardiida > Cardiidae > Fragum > Fragum sueziense. The sequence continues at coordinate 80,618,010 of OY804594.1, read as the reverse complement.
CGTCGGTTAACTCACTTAATTAAGACCTATCCCCGTTTCCCTCCTCCCCTATCAAAATGGTATCGTCTCCTTATGGTCATGTTGCTGAAGCCCAACGATCATTCAGCTTAGAACAATGGCATCGTCTACATGTATCGTTATTGCGCTAATTGTATTAATTACTGGTTGTGAAAGTGAAAGTTATGCAATCAATCAGCACACGTGTGATGTTAAAGAAAATTCGCTCGTTTGTGACACCAAAGGACAAGGGACTTATGAGCCTGATAGAAGAATGGCTGGAGTGAACGTGTTAGTGTTGAAGAATTATGGTGACGGGACAAAAATATCTATTTCCAAGAAATATCTACCAAATTTGGAAGACGTGCATCTTGACGCGACGACCCTTGGATGTGACGTAGCGAAAACGTGGAAAATGGGAGTACGGGTTTTCGTAAATGGCGAAATCTGTGTAAGTTAATTTCTCACTTTAAAATAATTCTTTTTTAATTGTTGTGCAAGTTTAACAGTTTCCCAGAACGCTTAAAAGCAGGTGCTGACGAAGAAATGTTGGCAACATATTTAGGATCTGTTTACACAATTGCTCAGAAAATATTGAGATAAATGGAGAAAATGTCGATTATCAGCACATTCTTCTTCTGTCTCCAGTTATTTCTGTTACGAAAAAAAGTAAATGGGAAAATGTATAAACGATAGACGCACGAGGCCTTACAATACTCTCGCGCTCGTCTTTCTGTCATGATATATCTGGTTATCATGTAATATACAAAGAAGTATCAAAAGTCCTATAATATTGTCACTTTGTCATGATATATAAATGAACTTTTTTTATTTGGCGTAATCTGTAAGCTGTAACCAGTTTCTAGACGGTCCCTTTTCTAGATAGGCAAACAAAATACGCGTTCACGATTTAAAATTATTTGAAATTCAATGATTTACCCGTATATTATACAACGTGATTTTTTCTTTAAGATTTTTTAATTAAAACAACGAAACAACAAGATTGGTGTTTGATAGTAATATACTAAAGCTACATTTGATGAAAATGTTTTCGTAAAAAAAAAAAAAAAAAAATAGACACTTAGTAACTTACTGCATTCAGTTTGAGTTTGAGTTAATTTAGGTTTTACGCCGCTTTCAATTGTTATGGTCATATCACGGCGGCTGTAGCACCTATCCATAGATTCCTGGTGTTTCTCGTACCAGTACTACCACAACACCCTAACCGAGCCTCCCGCTGCTCGTTCACATAGCTTCACGATATCAAACCATTTTTGCATGCAGAGGCCGAAATATTTTGATGGTGTTTCTCTTTGGTTTACAATTTTTATTCTAATTACAGATTGAGCAAACAACAACCGAACTCACCACTAATACCGACTCTACGATGATGACTGACACCGAACAGACAATCGATCGAAACGAAAAAACAACCGTTGTTTGGGGAGGTCTCTATAACGTCCAAATAATAGTTCTGGTCTCAGGTAAGCACCATTTAATTCGATGATCACCTTAACCCTTTTTAAACGTCTTCATAAGGCTTCTTATTATTCCACTTTGAAAGATGTTGCAGCCAACACAAGGTCGTACTATATATTTATTACATTGAGAGAAAGGGTGTGTATACATATATGTGTGACTACAGAATAAAATTTTGAAGCAAACGAAGATAGTGCTGATTAGCATATTTTCCTTTATTGCAAAATTTTCTCAAACATGGTCTATTGGAGACTTCAAAATAATATTCTCTTTGGCAGAGGGTTACAATGGAGCGCGATGTATTGAATAAATCAGAAGATAAAATATATTAGAAATGACGAGAGATAGTACATCGCCACTCTAGCCATTAATGAGTAGACTGAATAAAAGAAAAAGTAATCGTACATTAAGGTTTACGAACTGGGAATGGAAACGCAACTTTCTAGCCATACGAAATGCATCAAATTTCACACACATGTAAATACACTTCACACAAGTTGATTCACCAGGCCGGATTTCAAGATTATGCTACAAGAAGAAAATAATTTACAAATATTGTTTTACTCTATGTTCATATGCAAGGGAGGTAATTTTAAACATTTTGGTCAAATATTTCCATAAGTATGCATTAATTCAAAATTCTAATCCATACAAAATGCTTATATTTGTATTTGGAAGGGAAATGCAACACAGATTAGGAATTACTGGAACTTTTCAAATTTCATCTCTGGCTCTGCATTTCATTCTCAGTTCGTAAACCTTAAGGATGAAATATTCCCCTTTTGGTGAGATAGTCTTACCTATAATTATTTATACTGCTAAGTAAAACCTCTAAACTTCAGTTATTAGGATGCTGTTACAATATTCAGTCGTCTTTTAAAGTTATGATTACTCAGCATGTAGTCTGAAGCGTTCTTAAATTCTTCTTTACAGCGCTCATTGGTACGCTTTGTATGATAGTGGTCATTTGCTGTATCGTGAAAAAATGGAGGAGGAGGAGGCAGATGGCAACCAGTGTTTCTCTAGAGAGTGTAGTACACTACGAGTTACCGGTGTTTAAGAACGATTAAACCATTACCACGCAATGACGATATTTACCGCAATGTTATTTAACCCTTTACCAGACAAGAAAGGCAATGTTAATTTGCAAACATTTTCTTGTCTGATAAAGGGTTAAATATTTGTTTCAGGCGCATTCGTCGCTATCTATGTTGGTGTCAAAGCGGTCGTAATCGAGGAGAGGGCCCACGAGGGGATGAACCACCGTCAACGACGCAATCGCCGCCAATTGGTTGACAACAACATCCCAGTTTTAAGAAGAGGGGCTAGAAACCGACAGCCACCACGACGTTATCCAGAGTAATATCAGTGTTATGATGTTTCGCTTATCTTCTTAGTTGCTTTTACCACCCATTAACTTAACCCATAACCAAACGACAAAAAATAGACCGGCTCAAATTCCAAAAGAGTTGCAAACGACAATTTAAGTGAATGAAGTTTTGTATTACTTTTTTCTGTGAAGAAAACATTACGGGAAATAATGAAATTGCTTTTCACAGGAAATTTCCTTAATTTTCTCAATGTTTTCTAAAGCCCTTATCTTGTATGGAGTTGAAACGAGTCATTGTACGGTAATGGGTTAATGTTTACACTGTGCTACTTTTACATTTATGTTTTAAACCATCTGATAAATGGTATATTAGATTTCTTAGGTTCAATGTTCTACCCTTGTTATTTTCTAACCTGAGATCAGACTGAGTTTTGTCCAATTACTAGAAAAGATATGGGGAAACATAGAATCGAAAGAATGTCGACATTTACAATTAAATTTACAAGAAAAATAATCTTTCCCAAACATGACTTGGTTTTGACGTGTAAACTAGTGAAGGTGTAATATATTGAGGTAAAAGAAGAAAATACTGATAAATAGTATTGACTCCATTTGTCTCAATATAATTTGTACACCCTCGTACACTATGACGTCGGGCACGGCATGACGTCACTTAAAAAAAAAAACCAACAAAACACAAAATAAAACAACAACAAAACAACAACAACAACAAAAAAAAAAACGTTACCCTCTGCGATTCGTAACTGAATTTCACAAGAATCGTTTTCCTTCTCAAAGCTTTGTTATCTATTAAAATATTCATAATACAGTGAGCTTTTCCAATGGCATGCTCTTTTAAACTCGTTAGTTTATATAAAATTACTTGAAAGCCTGTTCGTAAATTCGGCGAAAATTGTACGTGATGTACATACTGTTACTATATATATATGTATGAAATGTATTGATCAAAGAAACTGTTTTGCTATGAGAATGTCAACCACTCAATCTCATAAGGCTTGGTCACATGCGATTCCGCGTCCACTTCGCGTCCAAATTATTACTACACGTCTCCGCTTGTTTTAGACGGCCTCTGGGCTTTATGCGGACGCGGAATGGTGTATATGACCAGGCCTTTGGTAGGTTTTATGATAATCATTACATAGACATAGTCTTTATGTCAACTTTCATCACTTCAGTCCTTTGATTTTTTACACTTCTTTTGTTTTATGTCTCTTGTTTTATGCTTCTCATGTAGTTTGAAAAGAAAAGAAAAGAACATAAAATGAATCCGTTTTAGTCTTATTCATCCTTGAAATCAAAAGAGCATGATGTATGTTATTTACAACAATTTTCCGATATACTGATGTAAGTAGCATATGTATGCCTTTTCGTCATCGAATCTTGATTCCAAATAATATTCCCTTGCACAGAGCGAGCGGGTCAGCATATGAAATAGTATGTGAAAACATTGAGAGAAAAAGAGAAGTTGCTAATAATGTTTTGACTGATTATGACGCCTCCGTAATTTAATGTTCGTGAAAACATAAAGAGAAAAAGAGAAAATGCTGATATTGTATTGACTGATTTTGACGTCTTCATCAGAATATGACACAGAAAATATTGAGAGAAAAGAAGAAATTGACTAATAAAGTATTGACTAATTTTGACGTCCTCGTCAAGAAAACGTTTGGGAAACATTGAGAGAAAAGGAGAAAATGCTGATATTGTATTGACTGATTTTGACGTCTTCCTTAACATTGGGGAAAGCATTGAGAGAAAAGAAGAAATTGACTAATTAAGTATTGACTAATTTTGACGTCCTCGTCAAGAATACGTTTGGGAAACATTGAGAGAAAAGGAGAAAATGCTGATATTGTATTCATTTCAATTAGGGGCTGTTATAAACTTTTCCTTGATATGAATCCGGAATGCAAATTTTACTGGTATCAAGTTTTCTCGATCACTTTCATAATTCTGAAAGTCATTGAGTCATTATGATGGTGTTGTGTCCGTCGCGCGCCGTTCGTGAGTAAACGTTTTACGTTTATAATTTTCTCTCTTAACAATAAGCCAATTTTGACGAGCTTGATTAATTTCAACGTGCTCGGTAGTGAAGGGTCCGTTTAGAGAAAATGTCAAATATTTCGTATTATATCACGATTTAGGAGAAACAATTTATCTGTTACAACAAGGATATAGACGTATTCGTTTATCTTTCAAAAACGAATAACAGTATCATTGTAAATATATGTATACAAAAGATGAAAACTAATAATAGTTTTGGACATTTTTATTCAAAAATACAACGTAATATTCAGCACATACAATGAAATTTCCTTTTATAACGTAAACAATTCCAATTCAATAAGGGTCGGGTATACCGTCGCCTCGACGTCTAAGGAAGATTTGATTCCGGTGATAATAACCTTTCCATTATGATAACAGGAAAAGTGAACGTTATCTTTTCTCAACGTAACTACCGGAAAAATTTCGGGTTCGTACGTTAATTTAAACGTTCGACATAGTTCGGGGATATTCAAGGGCGTCGACAAGGTGTGAAATGCTGACGACGTAATCATTTTCACCGACGTTAATTTAACGGGATAACCTAGTTTCTGTAGAACTCTCGCGTAGCGTCTTATTCTTCGACGGCCATCTTGGAATGAACGCGACATTCCGTTGGAATTGAGTTTTCCGTTTCTAAATACCAGACAATTTCCTCCGATACGACGATGTTGCCATATAAGACCGTTAAACGTTTTAGGATCGTATCTCACGTTGACCAACTGAGAGCATAACTCTCTTAAATCGATGTCGCAGTTCAGCGAGGCAGTGTATACGGTATTGGTTATATACATGGTGTGTACTCGTTCACGTAGAAATATAAAATGAAGACGAAATTACATATACGTATCTTTTTATTAAAAACGTTATTACGTGATAACAACAACAACGACGACTTTACAAACAACAACAACAACAACAACGAACAAACGTTACACAAACTCTAACGAACAAACGTTATACAAACTCTAACGAACAAACGTTACACAAATTCTAACGAACAAACGTTACACAAACTCTATAACGAACAAACGTTACACAAACTATAACGGAGCGTTTAAAAATATAGCTCAATACACTAATTAGTCATACTTTTTTCTTCGTGTCGGGCGAGCACTCCTCGCATTGGTCCCTAACGTGATTCGGTTGTAGGTAGCAAGGTAGAACGTCGTACAATTCCGGAACTGCGGAGGGAATCATTCTTAATCCGTTTTTCAATTCGTCGTATTGTTGGAATGTCAATGATATCCCCTTTCGGGTGGCGCAGACCTCTGAAGCCCCTTCTGGTAACCAAAATTTTCGTATATCCACGCAGGGAAACCCGGGGTTAACGCTTACGAACCAATTTCCCCCTAGATGCTTGCGAAATGTCTCTGACAGCTGATCTCGATTCCATTCATCCACGTGAAATCCGATTTCATTCAGGAGGGAGTACAGTTCGTTACACCTGGATAACGTCAGCGTTATTCCTTTTAAAGTGGGAACGGGCTGGCCGTCTTTGAAAATTAATTCCCTGATGTGAATGTATGTATTTCCTTCGAATTTACTATCGAATAGGTAACACTCCTTCCCTAGGTGTTGAGAGTATCTCGAATTCAGTCTGTTCGTCATAATGATCTAAACGCGAATGAACCTGCGATTCAAATTCCCTATCTATAACGGTTAATTTCAACCAATCAAAAGTCATTTCTATTTATAGTTTGAATTCTAGCGCATGCGTCTTAATGTTTTCCAGTAGGTCCTCGCCTCATCGATTGACTCATCAATGGGATGCGCCAGTTGTTTCACAGTCAGCCATTGGCGGAGATTGCCAATCAATTTGGACAAAATGTTTTTAAGATATCTTAAATTTGCGCTATTTTCAATCGGAATTTGTTTATTCCGAGTAACCCGATCTTAAGTCGATAAATTGGTCGTTTTCGGTTTAAATCTAGTAGACACGCATATGTACCGATCGAGACAACATTTGGTCATAGTACTGTTGATATAAAGATCCTGTATAGTTCAGAGTTATATCCCGGACACGCATATATATATCCTTAACTGATTCAGTTGAATGCCTTCGGATTGAACAAAATTGTTGTTCTTCGTTTTCACTCTCGCATCAACACGCGTTGATTAAGACTCTGCGTATAAACGCTCGAGATCCTAAGATCGATGATATTTTCGACCTGATTAGATTCGTACATGTTGAGTTATGCGCCTTGAAAATTAATAAAACGCACTTTTGACTTTGTTTTCGTGAAATCGTCCGCAAATATATAAATACCCTATATTAACAAAATGTGGTTGATTCTATAATTCCGCATATTCTAAATGTCCCGCCTAATCCTTACCTTTTTCGTTTTGTGTTCGCTGAATTTTATGCGACATCATTGAAAATTTCCGATGATCTCGGTTCTACGACGGGAAATGTCCATTATTAATCCTAAATTGTAACAAAAGAACATCGTCAATCCTAAATTTTTACGAACTCTTAATTAAGGGTTAAAAGGGATATCTTGTTTATTGTGTATGTTTAGATAGTTTTATCAATAACGAGTTAATTTTCCATTGTCCGTGAACTTCTATTGTTAGCGGAATAATAGGTATTACGTCCCAGGTATTGTCTGAACTCTTAATTAAGGGTTAAAAGGGATATCTTGTTTATTGTGTATGTTTAGATAGTTTTATCAATAACGAGTTAATTTTCCATTGTCCGTGAACTTCTATTGTTAGCGGAATAATGGGTATTACGTCCCAGGTATTGTCTGAACTCTTAATTAAGGGTTAAAAGGGACATCTTATTTACGGTGTATGTTTAGATAGTGTATCAATAACGAGTTAACTTTCCATTGTCCGTGAACTTCTATTGTTAGCGAAATAATAGGTATTAAGCACCAGGTTCATTTTAATCACCTGGACAGCCCATTATCGCCATACAGTACTTTTTATAGGCGATGACTTCGATCATTACAGTTCAACGTTAATTAAGGTCTATAATAATCATCTCGTTTATGGTTTGCGTTTGGATAGTTCAGCGTCGGGATGTACTTTTTTATATGCGAGGTAAGATCGGTTTTAAAACCCTATTTGAGTTATTTCGCAATTCCGATCTTTTTCTCGATATGAAGGCAGTAATCTATTTTAAAGCCTGCGAAAAAGATCAACGATTAATATTCAACCTCGTTTTCGAGGCAGTTTAGACAATAAGGACTATATCATCGATTAAAGGAGATTGCTCCAGTCTTTACGGAATACTCGGTCATTACTGTAGTCAATTAAATGTTTCGTACCAATACGTTTCGCTATCATATTTTCGATAATATAACGCGTTATTTCAATTTACAATTTTCGACGGAAAAAGTGTATTCATTATGCGAAACTGATTTCCTCAAGATGGAAATGGATTATTTAGAGCAAGACAGTCGTAAGTGTACATGCAGTTACCACTGTTTTGCGACATTTTATCCGTGTGTAGCTGATAAAAATTGCTGCAATTCACTAATAAGTGCGTTGACCTATACATTTTTTGAATTATTATCAGGTCATGTCGCTTAATAAAATAAGGGAGTTTTATCAAATTCTATTAAGTAGAACTTGAAATATTTCCCAAAAAATGTAAATTTTGACATAAAACGCACCAGCTTCGTTGATCTAATCGAACACGTGAGCATGATGTTTTCTACATATACGCGTTTATAAAAGCACATATTTTGGGTTTTCCGTTCTAAGTAAATGAAAGACGTTACTTTAAATTTAAATTTCGGGACTAAACGATGAATATACAGCTTTTTATAGACGATTTAGTGACCTTGGACAGGTGCGTGAAATTGTGATATTTTTCGATGTAGGGGTATGTGGTATAGAACAAACGATTAATTCGATCCTAAGATTAGCTTAGTTGCGCAACATTCAATTACTCGGACACAAAAGGGTTATTATCCGAGTACCGTAAGATTATCCGATATTTCTATTGTTACTTAAATGAACGGATGTTCCTTTGCGGAGACTGACTAATTCGATCAATTACTCGATCAAGATATCATTTTAGGAGATTAAAAGGGATTAAAACTGCGCATCGACGGTGTTGGGGGGATTAAAATTTGTCGTTAGTCCGACCTAGATAATCCTTTCCCGAACGAGATCTAGTCTGATCGTGACGCGTGAGAAAACATTGAGAGAAAACAATAAACATTGAAACAAAGAAGAAAACATTGAGACAAAAGAATACATTGAGACAAACAAAAAAAACCATTGAAACAAGAAAGAAAACATTGAGACAAAAAAGAAAACAATGAAACAAGAAAGAAAACATTGAGACAAAAGAAAATGCTGATAGCAGTAATCCCTTTCGTGATACGACGTCAGCGGTGAAACGGCCTATGGCGTTCTAGATAGAACTAAAAATAGACCGTGGGGAAAACCCGAAAATGGGTGTGGCTTGAAAATAAACCCTAGGAAAAACCCGAAAATGGGGGTGGCTAAGCTTCGATCCGTAACGTTGTTCCGACCTATGACGTTGCTCCGATCTATGACGTTGCTTCGGCTCTGAGTCCCCTGAATTGACGTCAGTGGTCAGCCAGCCTATGGTATTCTTGATAGAACTAAAAATAGACCGGAAAAACCCGAAAATGGGCGTGGTTCGGTCGTGGTTCACCGTGATGTCACGTCCGGTATGACGTCACTGGGAATTTCCCCGGAAATGGGCGTGGTTCGGTCGTGGTCATTGGGCGTGGTCAATGCTCAACCACGCCCGAACCACGCCCATTTTTGGCTCCACGCTCTACCAATAATTACCCAAATGCACTACCTATACTACTGATTGGATGAGAAAGTCGTGAGTTGTATGCCATTGAATTTTACAAAATTGTTGTTTTTGACTTTGTTTTCACTCTTCACAACCAGATATATTGACCTTTGAAGACGAAACACAAACATAATGTTGATGACCATAAGTTTGTTTTCAGTCTTAAAGTCACAAATACTAATTGATTCAAACATAACTGTGGCTCATATCATCTTGGTTCAGGTGAGCAATTTAGGACCATCATGGTCCTCTTGATTTCAATTCAAGGTCAGATAATTCAAGAATGACAAGTCATCTGAATTGTAATAGTGGCATGCACAAGTAGAAACCATGGAGATTCATTATGGCAAATTTGATTGTATTGCGGTCGAAACTGTATTAGTTGCAGTCATAAGAAAATGGGCATTTTTCATTCAAGGGCAGATAATTCAAGAACAAAAAGAGTTATCTGAATTCAGTAAGTGGTGTGCACAACTACACACCAAGGAGATTCGTTGTAGCAAGTTTGATGAAATTCCGATTGAAACTGTAGGAGTTGTGCACACAAGAAATTGCTAATCGACGGACAGACGGACGGACAGACGACTAGGGTCATAACATAATACTACCCTTTGGGCATATAAAAATGCTAATTTTCTCGTGAGTGCAACTCATACAGTTTCAACCACTATACGATCAAACTTGCCATAATAATTCTCAATGGTTTCTACTTGTGCATGCCACTATTAAAATTCAGGTAAGTATTGCATTTTTTATTCTTGAATTATCTGCCCTTGAATTTAAAAAAAAGGCAAATTTTATGGACAAGCCCCCTCGGGTGTATATGCGCCGCTCCGTGAAAGCTCTTGTACACCTGTTGGAAAGGCCCTTTTTCTAGATCCTGGCTCATTTATTATAAAGGTAAAGGCTTGTTTATCATAGCGTAACTACTATTGAAAGGGCCAACCAGTGTTGACTTATGAGACACTTTATCCTGAATGCACAGTACCTCCCGATTCCCCGCTCATGATGCTCGGCGTCTGGCAGAGATGGGTCTATATCAACCATTAGTTCAACTAGCTGGCAGCTCACCAACTGGTCGCTTTAGTACTATCCCGATAGGCCGGCTTCAACCGGATTAGAACCTTCGACCTCCCGCTTCCAAGGTGGCCATTATTATTATATTTCTCAATGCCACAGCTATGGTGCAGTTGGTATTGCATCAGACTCTCAATCATAGGGTCTTCATTTTAACCCTTTCACAAACGACGACATTTTGGGGTGTTCCAATTTCAAAACTGCTGCAGACTTGGACAAAATGGATGTTGATAAAGATGTGAATTGCATGTAATATAGCAGAGAAAATATTGAGGCAAAAGGAGAAATTGCTGATTATCAGCAATTTCTTCATTTGCCTCAATGCTTTCAAGTGCCTTTTCCATTAGGGATGTCAAAACCAGGTCTTGTTTGAGAAAGGGTTGATCCCTGGTAGCAGCGAATATTATCCTGATATTTGTCTTCTATCAATGAATCAATACGGATAATCATGGGATATGGAAAATGGTGCTGCTTTCCTAAAAAAAAACCCTTGTAACTGCAGCTTAACCCTTTCCTAAACAAGACCTGGTTTTGACGTCCCTAAGTAGAAAAAGCTTTGGAAAACATTTACACAAAAGAAGCAGTTTCTCCTTTTGTCTCAATATTTTCTATGCCATATCTATCTATGCCTATCTTTTTAACAACATCACTTTTGCCATTTTTCGAGTGGACCACCCTAAAAAATGGTCATTTGGAAAAGGGTTAAAACAAGCTGCAGTTACCAAGTTTTTGTGGACAAGTGACAGTGTGTTGGAATTGACGCCAGAAAAATTGGACTGATTTCTGAAATTAAATACCATTTTTAATTATATATATTCAAAATAAATACAATTAATGATAATGAATGAAAATTTGTACATTGTACAGTATGTACGTATATATGGCAATAATTTATTCAATTTTTTTTTTCACTTTGGAATTATCATTACAAACTGTCCTAAACAAGTCAAGACAACAAAATATAAAGCTGGCACTGACAACAAAAACAAAAAGAAACTACGCACAGAATGTTCCCCTTTCCTTCAATATTTTCTTAACCATTTTCTATTTATATAATATTCACTTTATCATGAACATAGCCTTTGAAATAGAAACAGTCTACAATTTCGGTCCAGGTTTAACCAATAGCAATTAAATTTGTCTTAAAAATAGACTGGATTTACCATTATGTTTTGATAAACCATCGGTGTTGTTATAAAATTTAGTAACTATGGCTTGAATTAAGCCGTAGTTACAATATTTCTTTAATAACACCCACAAAATACTATTTGTTTGTCACGGATAGAATCATTTCCTATTCAAAAACAAGACTTGGTTTTGATGACTCCAACAGAAAAGTTTCAGAAAATGCTGATCAGTGTTTAAAACTTTCGCCTGAATGTTTTCTGTTTTATGAAGACAAATCCTATTTTTTCATCAACATCCATTGACAAGTCTGCATCAGCTTTTAAATTGGAACAGTCTAAATTAAACCTTTATCATCTCTTTCGTTTAAAGGGTTTTCTAGACATTTCACTTTTCCCCGTATTACCACTAGAAGTTTCAGATGTTTTTTGTTCTTTATGTAAGAATTCCCACAATAGTTTCGCATGTTGTGAATGACCAAGTATTTCATTCAGCTGTTCTTCAGTGAGGGTGGTTAACTCGGCAATATCTTGCACTTTATTCATGATTCGTTTATAGTTCTTGGAATTTACACCTGGCATCTTTAACAACATGTCCTGCAAAATAATACAAATGTGACCGTCACGCTAAAAGGGACCTTATGGGACCGTGAAAAGTATCAACCCTAGCCAGTCTGTGCATATTGCACAAACTGGCTAGGGTAATAACTTTTCACTCTTATTTTCTGAATCTAGATTCATTTTTATGACCCCATATCGAAGGATCGGGGCATATTGTTTTACCGTTGTCCGCCAGTCTGTCTGACTTGACTGTCTGTCAGTCATAAACTCAACATGAAAACTTAACATTGGTTTAAATAGGGGGCTAGTATTTCATAAACACATCTTGTCCTATCTTATTATATGTACCGTAATTATTCTAATAAACACCCGGGCGTTTATTAGAAAAGTGCTCAATAGAAAAGTTTGGGGTAGGAGTTTATTAGAGGAATTCTAATTTTGTTAGTAAAAACATGCGAATCAAATGTCAATTCATGGACTCGAAGTTAATCAAGTAAAAGTTAACAAAGTTTTGTTACAAGGACAGTAAAATACAATTTTTGGATGAAATTCCTTCATTGTAAACAGATTGGGGGGACAGGAAATCTTCTCACTCATTGCTTATGGAAGTAATCTTTGTTTATGACTTACATTATTTTAATCGGATATGGGGGGGGGGGGGGTCCGGTCGTTTATTAGAATAATTATGGTATATTTTCCAAATGCAACATCTGTATATCATATCATCCATAGCAGTGACAGGCAAGGCCTACATTTATTCAAGTCTGAGCTGTCTCTCATTTATGAGGTTTATAAATTTCCCGGAGCGTACCTTTCAGCATGATGGGCCACAAATCATCACTTTTCATTGAAAACTTTGTAACTGCAGCTTAAACAATGAAAAGTGATGATTTGTGACCCATTCTGAAAGAAACCTTCTGGGAAATCCATAAATCTAATATATAAGAGACAGCTCAAACTGTTTTAATGATAAGTGACATAATATAGGGTTAATTCACGTTTTTGAGGTCGTTAACATTCTCAGAGGCCCAAAAAATGCGTTATCGCCTGAGACCGGAGGTCGAAGGCGATAACCCATTTTGTGGGCCTCTGAGAAATTTAACGACCGAAAAAACGTGAATTGACGCTATTATTGCATAAAATATGAATAATTTGCAAAGAAATGTAATAAAATAAGACGAATAACTAAAAAACTTTGTGAAAATTTAGCCACATTTACACCGACAGATACCAGAGTTTTCCGGCATTCGACTCGACATATATCGAGTAAGTATGATATCCACTAGACGGGCCGTTAGATTTTCATCTGGTAGCTATGTAGTCAAGTTTCATCGCATTTTTACTGACATAATCTTCATTTGGGTTGGCGAAATCGTAACAATATTCGACTTAGTTTTCTTTTGGAAACATACTCTGGATATTCTAACGTTCATTTCAGTGCGAGTAATAAATTTAAAGGTTGGAATCTCCGAGGTAGATCTCTGGACTATCTGATTCGTTTCAGACATTCGTTCATTTCAATAAAAAAAAGTTGTAAAGGAAAATTTGCAGTAACTAAAAGAAGAACAAGAAACACACAGGCTTACCACCACGTTTGACCTAGACCACAACCACTCAATTCTAATTTCTATCCTTCCATGTCCACGAAATCCACTTTTAGTTTAAAATCTGTCAGCTGCCCGTTTGTTTACTTTCTGATTCCAAAAATTAAACCTACGTCACTATATTACGTCATCAGATATGGTTACACTGGGAGACCTAGTTTTATTTAGTCCGTGGGCTGGCTACACCCTAGGTCCCCCCCTACCGGGATTTTATGACACCTATATCATTGTAAAGCTTGATGAATTCCCTTTCAAATGCAACTTGTTGTTTGATATATAAGTGCTGGATAAGCATATGCGGAACGATTGATTATCTCCCCTTGAATTACAAAAAATACTTGTTTATAACTCACCTTATACACATTCATGGGATCCGAAATAACCCAAATTTAAGCGCAAATGACCAAAATGCTTCTAGATTTTATCAATTCATATCTTTAAATAGTAAAAGATAATTTCACACCAAAATTAGCACGAATTATGCCCCTTGAATATGTAAAACAAGAGAAAAATAGTATAGATATTGCCTTTGTTTATATTTACTTTGCATTTGGAAATCATTTCCACAGCGAATAATTGCTAGAATTTGTATTAAAATGTTTATTAGATGCCTTGTAATAAAAGTCAAAGTGTTGACTATCGACATTTTAGGATATATTCGACATTTCAAATGATTTTCAAGATGGCCGCCGCAAAATGACCAATTGACTAAATATCGAAATATCACTGCCCTATAATTTGTAATCATGTTCTCTATGTAAACGAGTTCATTTCTTAGGAAAATTGAGTATATTAAATCTAAAAGTGTTGCCATGCTTATAAAAGGCTTTTTGTCATTTCTTTTTTTTTTTTTTTTTTTTTTTTTAATTTTCAAAATGGCCGCCAAAATCTCAAATATGCAAAAATGATGTAAATGTTTTTCATTTCTGCAAATCTTCTGCACTTAATATTGTATTTTCAAATGTATTTCAACTTCTTATTAAAACTACATGATTCAACAAGTAAATAAATGACATTACCTTGAAAATATATATTTCCAAAACGGTCCTAATTACCGTATAAATGGTAATAAATCCCCAATCCCATAAATTAAGTACCGAAGAAAATCCAAATTGATTATTTTCTAGGAGAGATAAACATTTTCCCTCTATGACAGAAACCATGTACCCGATTTTTTGATAATGAGTCCACATTGGAGTACATCATTGGTATCTTTTTGCATGACGGTTTTAAGTCTTACATGGACAAGGGACGCTTTGGATAATAGGTGTTATAAAGGTTATAAAGACATTAAGGCTTATTTTGGTCATAAAGCATTTAAGCTCTTTTTTGTGGGGTGGATATGTTTAATACAAAACACCAATATCAACACTTTTGCCAAGCTAAAAATGGCTTCTTCACTGTTAATTTACATGACATATAATACAATACAATAATATGTATTTTATGTAATCTGCCTAAATGCTCAAATACGAGCATGGATCAATGAATAACTGACCTATTTTTTATGTTTCGATCGACATCTTTTCTCTTGAAATACTTTCCATCCAGGCCTATGCGCTTTGACCCAACGATATGACTATAGCAGTTGAAAAAGAAGTTAAACTCAAATTAATCTACGTTAAAGGTGGTCAAGTGACATCAGTCCCGAAGTAAAGAAGTCCGAGAACTTTCCAAAGAACCACACCTAAACTGCATCAATAACTTCTTTCATGAGACTTAAAATTGCAACCATTCATGTCCCTTTTAGGAAAGAAGTCGATAGCAGCAAGGTCATGTGGATAGGAAGGGTGTGATCTAAATTGATAACCCTTTTTTCTTGACAGCATCCATTGTACTTTGGTAATTGTGTACTAATGTAATTTCCAGTTGCAAGCAGCGGTCACATTTTGTGCGTTTGCCGCTACGTTTCTCACGTATGGTCTGCTTCAGATTGTCTAGCAACTTGGCATATTATGCTTCGTTAATTGTACCTTTCTTGGGTAATATGTCCAGAAAAAATATTTTATTGCAACCCCCAATTGTCCCAAAACATTGAATACTGAATATTGTCTATTGAATAATTTTCTTGGCCCTTGGGATTCCATACCAACGTACCTAGGAATCTGGACCTTTTTTTTTCGTTCATGAGAATGCAACATGTACTCTTTGTCAATCTTTTTGTCATTTCCTTATCGTTGAGGCATTTTAGACCCAACAGTCTGTAAGTTTGTGCATCCTTTTGCGATCAAGCAATATCTTGAAAAAGATAATGCATGGACAATTTCTTACTTTAATTCGCTCAGCAAGTATATCAGATCTGTGAATTTATGACACATACCGTCGACAGTGGTTGCAACTTTGCCTTCAGACCGAGCATCATCTTCTTAAGTTTCTCTGTCGCGTTATAACCCCCGCTCCCCCCCAACCACGATATTATACTTGAGAATAAGATGGTACAGAAGACCAATAAACTCATCATGCATGTTTTACCCTCAGTCCCTTTTCAATACAAGTGTCAAACCATAGTAGGCTCTCCCTTTTTTGTGAAAAGGCTTTCTAATAACCGTATATTTAGACAAGTTTGTGCACATATAATGACATAATTATATAAATCGCGGATTCCTTGGTTGATTAGAAATTGCTTATATGTGTTATTCATAGCTAACCCCTGTGTTTTATGGATTTTACCTCATCCTGAGGTTAGCTTGTTGTCTTCCACAAAAGTCAAAATTCCAAAAACTTATTTGTGGTGGAGATGTTTGAAATGAATTAAGAAATGCACGAGCATATTTAAAAACTGATAACAGAACGAAGGATTTCAAATCTTCGGCCAGCGACATATTACAACACTAGAAGTTGAAATATGATGTGTTTCCCTCTCATCATAATCAACAGAAATTGTGTTTGCTATTTAAACTTAATCTTTACATTTTGTTACACAAATACGAGGATTCCTCACAAATCAAGTGTCTTCCAAGTACTGGTATCCAACCAATAAGGTACATATGTACAATTTATAACTGTTTATATTATCACATATAAGTATTCTGAATTATAAAGGTGTAAAACGATGTCACTCGAATGCAATTTGATAAAGAAATGAATAATTCAGTTGCTATTATAGGCAATTTTAAATCATCAATTAATGCACATGACAGTGCAAATATGAAATTGACCAGTTTCAACTATCGCTTATTAGAATATATTTGGTAAACTGTGTTCCTGTAACATAGCATTCCAATCCATAGAAGTGGTTGGGAAGATTTCTCTACTGCACAGCATGTCTCTAACAGTATTGTTAAGTTTAAACTTGGAGCAAAATGTAAAAAAGCATGCATTGCAAGGCAGAAATGGTATAAATCAAAGGTAACCATATATGTACTCCAATGGGAATTCATTATTAAAACGCTTTTTTTAGTACTTAACTTTTACAAAATAAAGTTTCTTGTATAAAAGAAAAATGTATTTCACATAGAAAAAAAACAAAGAAAGCAGGTTAAAGTTTTCAGCATGTCATTTGCGCTAAATGGAATTTTATTGCCATTTATACGGTAATTTTTCAGAGCATATATTGTTAAGATTCTCCCTTTTATTGGGTAAATCATGAGATTTAATTTTCAAACACAACAAGTAAACAATTAAGGGAAAAGATGCAAAAATGAAAGTCATTAACATTATTAAAGATTATTTGAGATTTTATTTGCCATTTAGAGAAAAGTATGCAAATAATTGTGAATGCGAATAAGCCCGTATGTGCTTGTTCTGTGTAGCTGATGAATGGTTTATGAACTTATTATTGATCTATTAGTGTTCATATTCATTTGAAACATTAAGCATTATAAAAACGTATCGCCTCAGCATATTTATTCCATAGAAAAGCCTTGCTTTAGCTAATTAAACACATATTTCTACTTTCTCATTAATATTCATGAATATGCAAATTAGCTAAATAAAAATGATTTCAAGAAAAAAATATATTTAAAATTTTAAAAATAGTCTTATGTTTTATTACCAAAATAAGTATATATCTTAAATAAGTATTTTAAAATATTTTATTGCAATTAATTGATCCAAGTACTGAAACGTAGGAAAATGAGCAGTTGCCATGGTAACATGCCTACCATTTTCTTATCCAGCACTTTTAAATCAAACAAGAACCTGAATTCATTAATATGTTTCCTGCGCTTCAAGAAAATATAGGTCTTCCAAAATCCCACATGGTGGGGAGGGTTTCTATTCACTAGTAAACTAGTAAACTCGTCTTTTTTCAAATTAAACACATATTTTCCACAATCTCATTAATATTCATGAATATGCAAATTAGCAAACTTTCTGAAAAATATTTTGGTTGTGAGAGAAATGTAATGACAACATTTTAAAACTAGCCTCAGTGTTTTCTGACCAAAATAAGTAATTTTATTGCAATTAATTGATCCAAGCGCTGGAACGAATGAAAATGGGTGGTTACCATGGTAACAAGCCAACTACTTGCTTATCCAGCATTTTTAAATCAAATAACAAAGTGAATGTATTAAAATACATCATAAGCTTCAAGGAAATATAGATCTTAAAAAAATCCTACCTGTTAGGGAGGTTTAAATTCACTAGTAAAGTCTTATTTTTAGCAAATTAAACACATTTTCTTGCTTTCTCATTAATATTCATGAATATGCAAATTAGCAAATTTTCTAAAAATTATCTATATTGTGAGAGAAATATCTTGGTAATAATTTAAAACTATTTTGAAAGATTTATGACAAAAATAAGTAATTTTATTGCAATTAATTGATCCAAGCTCTGGATTGTAGAAAAATGGACGGTTGCCATGGTAACGAGCCCGCCATTTGCTTATCCAGCACTTTTAAATTGAACAACAACCTGAATTCATTACTATACATCATAAGCTTCAAGAAAATATAGGTCTTCAAAAATCCCACTATGGGGGGAGGGTTTCGGTTATGGGCCCATGGACTAATTGGGGTGTAAACTGGAAATGGGATCTTACAAGAATTTACATCGCGGAAAATGGAAATGAAAAAAATTCGGCTTTATTTTCAATTTTCTGAAGCACTCACAACAAATCCCCGATCGAGGATATTTGAGTGCAAAACCGGTCCGATATGGCACGTGAATCTGCCGATTAATGCACGATTTCTCTGGATATCCGCCCTGTTTCTGCTCGTTAAACAATGCCAATAACAGACTGAAAACACACATTTTAGGCAATAATATTGCTTCACACATACAAACCTGTGTGTTATGACTATATTTATCTGACCACTCTATCGTATCATCGGTAGCAGTGACTGTCATCGCAGCTGAGGCATCCGGCTCTTCTCTGTTTACCTGGAGAATGGTAACAAAGTAACTGTGAAACAGACTGACAGACAGAACAAAACCTATATTGCACCTAATCTATCAATGAGGGGGCATGTAAAGAACAAGACGTGTTTGTGAAAGGAAGTTGAATACCAAATTTGAGCTTTGTATGTCAAATACTTTTGGAAAAAAGGCAAAGGTTAAGTTTTCGGAGTAAAAGGTTAAGTTTTCGTAGAGTATGGGTTGATAAGGGTTAACAGATGACCTTGAGGAAGGTCAAATTGCATGGATCAGATAAATATCATTGAAAGGAAGATGCATACCAAATTCAAGCTTTGTATGTCAAATACTTTTGGAGAAAGGCAAAGGTTAAGTTTTCGGACAGACGGACGGACAGACAGACAGACGGACAGACAGACAGACAGACAGACGGACAAGAGTAAAACAATATGCCCCGATCTCTCGATACGGAGGCATAAAAATTGCAGACTACAAAAATTTTCTCCTTTCCACTCAATATTCAGCTACATTAAATGTTACAGTAATGATTCATCAGGCTGACATTATAGTCACAGAAGCATGTGCAAAGTTTCAGAGCAATAGCATTTGTAGAAACAGAGATATGACAGTTGCATGTTAAAACTTAACCAAAGCATTATGTCAACACTGACGTCCAGTTGACAGGAAAAGCCCATCAATTCAATGAAAAGTTAGACTAATATAAAGGACTACATTTATCTTATAGTGTTAAACTAGTTTCAATTTGAATCAACCTGTATTTTTTTCAGAAAAGTTTAACAAAAGACCTTTTTCCTATAAGATTCTACACACACATAAAAGTAAAAAGTGAAAAGGTTTACTTTTTATTTTACTTTTTACGCACATGCATTATTGTTAAGTTGATGATCCTACCTTTAATTCCTCAAATAGTTCTGCTGTAGCATAAGGACTAGGACACCAGAGTATACGGAGTTTAGGAAAGTGTAGAGTGAGCAGAGTCAATCTGGATGTTGTTTCTTGTATAGATACATCACTAGACATCTGATATTTACCCTGGAGTATACAAACATTGACACATTACAACAATAATCAAAGTGAAGAGTGAGCAGAGTCAATCTGGATGTTGTTTCTTGTATAGATACATCACTAGACATCTGATATTTACCCTGGAGTACACAAACATTGACACATTACAACAATAATCAAAGTGTAGAGTTAGGAGAGTCAATCTGGATGTTGTTTCTTGTATTGATACATCACTAGACATCTGATATTTACCCTGGAGTATACAAACATTGACACATTACAACAATAATCAAAGTGTAGAGTTAGGAGAGTCAATCTGGATGTTGTTTCTTGTATTGATACATCACTAGACATCTGATATTTACCCTGGAGTACACAAACATTGACACATTACAACAATAATCAAAGTGTAGAGTGAGCAGAGTCAATCTGGATGTTGTTTCTTGTATTGATACATCACTAGACATCTGATATTTACCCTTGAGTACACAAACATTGACACATTACAACAATAATCAAAGTGTAGAGTGAGCAGAGTCAATCTGGATGTTGTTTCTTGTATTGATACATCACTAGACATCTGATATTTACCCTGGAGTACACAAACATTGACACATTACAACAATAATCAAAGTGTAGAGTGAGCAGGGTCAATCTGGATGTTGTTTCTTGTATTGATACATCACTAGACATCTGATATTTACCCTGGAGTACACAAACATTGACACATTACAACAATAATCAAAGTGTAGAGTAAGCAGAGTCAATCTGGATGTTGTTTCTTGTATTGATACATCACTAGACATCTGATATTTACCCTGGAGTATACAAACATTGACACATTACAACAATAATCAAAGTGTAGAGTTAGGAGAGTCAATCTGGATGTTGTTTCTTGTTTAGAGACATCACTAGACATCTGATATTTACCCTGGAGTACACAAACATTGACACATTACAACAATAATCAAAGTGTAGAGTTAGGAGAGTCAATCTGGATGTTGTTTCTTGTATTGATACATCACTAGACATCTGATATTTACCCTGGAGTACACAATAAATATAGATGGATAGAATGGAGGAATAGATGATGTGCCAAGAGATTTTAACAAGATCTTTTCGTCACAATCATTCTGTCAAAGTTTTGTCTTGATTGTTCAATATTTGTGGATTTTAGAAGAAAACTAAAGTCAAAACCAGCTATTTTTGACATTCAAGGGCAGATAACTCAGGTTATTCTGATTCAATCCAAATGCTTCGAAGGAATCTGAGAGAGGGTCACCCAAGGATCATTCCTGTGAAGTTTGATTGAAATCCATCTTGTAGTTTCTGAGAAGAAGATTTTTAAAGAAAAAGTATATGGATGGACGGACGCACGGTACGGATGCACGACGGACACACCGCCATGACAACAGCCCGCTGGCCTGACGGCCAGTGGAGCTAAAAATACTCACTTGTTGCGAGTCCAACATGATCAGCAAGACTGGGCATTTATAATATCTAGACATATACACACATTTTCATTA
The DNA here is from genome assembly GCA_963680895.1 of Fragum sueziense. Classification (NCBI taxonomy): domain Eukaryota; kingdom Metazoa; phylum Mollusca; class Bivalvia; order Cardiida; family Cardiidae; genus Fragum; species Fragum sueziense. Next base: position 80,596,132 of record OY804594.1, on the reverse strand, counting down.
CATATGTATAATTTATAGTTTTATTTGTTTGTATTATTGTAAAGATGCATATATATGAATGAGACTCTAATAAACTATCAAATTTTGTTTACACAAATTCACATTTTTTAGAGAGCTTATCTGAACCACTGATTATACATACTTTCAGCAAGTGTAGACAGATTTTGTGCATTCTGATCTAGGTCTACACTTTCTGTTAAGACAGGATCAGAAATGCAAGGATTTAAGACTGACCTGTAGTGAAAATGACTTGTTAGGATCAAACTCTATCAGCAGTACCGGCCGTTTATAATATCTACACATGGATACACACTGGTTATACAGGCGACCATTGTTGAGTGAACCAATCAGATCTGAGACACTCTTCCTCTCCACACAAATATCTGGCGTCAATATATAGTCTCCAACCTGTAAGGAAAATTGTTTGTATTTTCAATAAATGGCTGTTTGAAGAAGTCAAAACATTTGTCATGCTAGAATATAAATAACTCATCAAACATTTTATATTTTGTGTATTTTCAAGTCATGGGTGAGATAAATCAATGTTGTTATATTTGTCCATATAAGTAGAAGTGTAATATTATTCATTTCAATAAGATGCAAGACAAAGATATCCCTGATTACAATTTTCTTTGTAGTATAGAGAATCACCCTTTTGTGACCAGTTCATGAAATCTATGCATATGTAATTTATGATATAAACGCAACTCAATGCTAGCTGTGTTATGATCTATTGCGTTCTGTTGCAATACGGCCCCATTAACCCATTCCCAAACATTGACACTTTTTGATGCCCTTGAAGATAAAGGCTTTGAAAAAACATTGTGGAAAATGAAGAAATTGCTTGTGACAAGCAATTTCTTCATTTCCCACAACATTTTCTACTAAGAAAGGCCAAAAATGTGCAATTCCATTCACTTGAAATTGTCGTCTGCATCATCTTTCAAATTGGAAAAGCCCAAAATTTTGTCGCCTGGTAATGGGTTAATGATAATACTGTAAGTCCAAAAATGTTTTTGATAAAGAATTGGTTCTTAAATGCGAATTGTTACTATAAAGTGATGGTTGTTAATTCACATTTGATGTTACCTCTAAAGTGACTGGTTCAATATCAATGCCACGTCTGTGTATGAGTGACGGAAGCTCGCTGCGAAACTCTCTCATATCCACGATCACCTTTTTCTGGGATGTTCCCTGAGAATTACCTCCCTTTCTGGTGTTTTGTGTGGCCCCTGCTGGAGTTGCGTCCCTTGTTAGATTGGGATCTTCTTCCAGTTTGCCTTCCCTTTCTTCTGGTATCACCATTGTCTGAAAATGATGGGGGCAGGTTCATTAATCCTCTCCAAAACAATGATCTACTTTTTTATATATCTTATAAAGGAAAATTTGGAAAACATTAAGGAAGACAAGAGGGCCATGATGGCCCTAGATCGCTCACCTGAAATTTTTTGCCTTGTTGAAATAAACATTTTGACCTGTATAGATCTAGCAGCGAATTAAGAATTTTGCAATAAAGCCCCTTTTCCTTAGTTTTTCAAAAGAATGAAACAAAATTCAGCCTTTTCAAGTGTTTGCTCGTTTGGCCTTTTTCTGATGCCGCTGCACTAAGAGCTTTGATATTAATCAAATTCTTATAACAACTTTGAAAGTTTCTTCACCCAAAGATCATTCATGTGAAGTTTTAAGAATATTGGCCCACTACATGTAGTAAGTCAGAAGATTTTTAAAAGATTTGGCAATTTTCCCCTTTTCTCATGCCGCGGCAGTCAAAGGCTTTGATGGAATCAAAGTCTCTCAAAAACTTTGAAAGTCCTTCACCCAAGAATCATTCATGGGAAGTTTCAAGAAGATTGGCCAACTAGTTGAAGGCAGAAGATTTTTACAAGATTTGGCTATTTTCCCCTTTTCTCATGCCACGGCAGCCAAAGCCTTTGATGGAATCAAATTCTTTTAACAACTTTGAAAGCCCTTCACCCAAGGATCATTCATGTTAAGTTACAAGAATACTGGCCCACTAGTTAGGCAGAAGAAGGTTTTTAAAAGATTTGGCTATTTTCCCCTTTTCTCATGCCGCGGCAGCCAAAGTCTTTGATGGAATCAAATTCTTTTAACAACTTTGAAAGCCCTTCACTCAAGGAACATTCATGTGAAGTTTCAAGAAGATTGGTCCACTGGTTAGGCAGAAGAAGATTTTTAAAAGATTTGGCTATTTTCCGCTTTTCTCGTGCCGCGGCAGCCAGAGTCTTTGATGGAATCAAATTCTTTTAACAACTTTGAAAGCCCTTCACCCAAGGATCATTCCTGCCAAGTTTCAAGAAGATTGGTCCAGTGGTTTAGGAGGAGAAGATCTTTAAAGAAATTGTGGACGGACGGACGGACGGACGGCCGGCCGGACGGACGGACGGACGGACGGACGACGGACAACGACCGATCACAATACCTCACCTTGAGCACTTTGTGCTCAGGTGAGCTAAAAAGACAGAAATTGAATTTCTAACATCAACTCCAAAGCTAGTAGGGCCAAAATACACGATAATTCAAAACTATTTATTTTCAGTAAAATAATATGCTTGAGATCAGATTGAATGGAGTTTAACGTCCCACTCAACAATTGTAGTCATATGGAGACCGGACCTGATTTTAAAGTCCCATCCAAAAGACTGGAGAGGTAGAGGATCAAACCTACAACCGCCTTGTTACAAGTCCAGCGCATTACCATTGCACAACATCCTCCCCTATGTTTGATATCAGACTTAAAGGTTTAATTGCAATTATTTAGATGGTTCAGCACTTTCAAACATTTATAAGCAAGAACATTGTAAAATTACTAGAACAATAACCATCTTACCCAATAATTACCATCAGGGAAAACTGATGATTTGGATTAGAGTAATGATCACCTACAGAGATAAATAAACTTACAGCCTTTTCTCCTATAAGGTATTCAAAAGCTTCCTTCTCTTTCCTCAATGTTGTGAGATATCGCTGTTCCTCAACAGAGCCTGTGTACATCAAGAAATAAACCCTCAATGGCTGATTCGGATTTGTGGCCTTGTACATCTACAAAAATGTATAGCTGATAAATAATGGTCATAAACATGAGTCTATTTTCTAAGGTGCTGTTTGTAAACAATAATATCCATATGACGACAATTGGTTTTAAATATAAGTTTTATTTTTACATGAAAATTTCACATTTTATAACCACAGTGATTTTTTTTCCTAAAAAAACGGTCGTTATTGGGCCCTTTCCCCCTCTCTGAGGAATATACTTTTTTCCCCCATTTCAGAAAAATTTTCCCCTTCTGAGACTAGATTTTTTTGGTGCAAAGAAAAATCCAAATCATATTTAGATTCTAGGCATCTCTTACAGTTCTAATGGTTGTTTGAATGTCCCATTATGATATACAAGCAAGTTAATTGCATTTATAACACTGTATTTGAGAGTATGGGCATGTATTGAAATTTCCCCTTTTTGGGCATTGACGCGCAAATTTCCCCCCACCTATGGGCCCTGACCCTCTTCCCCCAAAATTAAAAATAAACACTGAACCAAGAACATATTGTTATAAGAAATAGCTATGTGAAATTAATATGAAACCTTACTTTTTGATTTTCAAAGATATTTCTTTTATATCCAAACAGAGAAACCTTTTCTTGACCTATGCTGGGGAATGACAATGACAACTGAAGTGCTGAAAGTTTCATATTTAACATTTGTGTGCAAAATTTGAAAGCTTAAGTCAAACACACAGAGTAGCAGATAAGAGGTGGTGATGACATTCTAACTTTTTTTTATTTAAAATCCAAACCCTATGTTATGTGTTCTCATTTGAATTGTTTCAACTAGACGATTCTATTTGAAACGATTCGAATGACAATATAAGGTTTGATAAAGCATTTGGTTGAATATTTCATTTTGAATAGCCATCACCACCTCTGGGTGACAGAAGAACATATTACCTCAAGTTGCCTGACAAACTCCATATCGGGATCATACAGTATGACATATCTAGGTTGTACCTCTTCCAGGGTTCGTATCAAACTGAACGGGTCAGAACAGCCATGTAACGGGTGGATGATAGTTACAGGGTCGGGTATAACTCCGTAGTACGCATCTTGTGAGGTAAACTTGTAGTCATCTCCTGTCTGTAATCATTATAGAATCCAAATTAGATTTGTTTCAATTAACGGAATGAAATGGGCTCAGATCAACAAAAGGCAAAGTTATACCTGTCAAGTTTCTACAAGAACAACACTAAAGACTGATAGATAGGACAGAATGGCAAAAAAGACAGCCTCCTAAAGAACCAATCTTAGTTTTGGTGGGTGAAATAACTTAATAAATGTGAATGTCATGCTAAAAGGGACCTTATGGGAAGTGTGAAAAATATCGACCCTAGTCAGTCTGCAATGTCCGCGCAGCCAGACTAGGGACGACAGTTTTCACTTGTATGTAATTGTCTGAATCTGTGATGTTTCCCTATCTTACTATATGTTCATTTTTCACATACAGTATCTGGTTGACCTGTACCGAGTCTGACTAGTTTGTAAAATTTGGATTTTTGGACTTCTGATAAGGTCCCTTTTAGCGTGATGGGTCACAAATAAGTTCTAGATTTATACCTCTTTCTCACTTTCCTTTTCATTCACCATCTGTGTCAGGGTTAAAGAACTCTCCTTCTCCTTTGTCTTCTTAGGTTTAGACTTCTTTGCTCTGGCTTTGGGTCGTTTCTGAAAATAAAAGGATTTTGTTTCTCAATTGCAGAACTAGACATAGTAAGCCCACAAGCGTGTTAGAGGTAAACATTGACCCAAGTTCAAGAATAAGAACTACATTAGTGCATACAAATATACAGAATTTCAAACATATTGGCAAAAACCCTATTCCACTACTTAACAAGAGCTGTCTGAAGACAGCGCACACGACTTTCTAAGTGCTTAGTATAAAGGGGGCATAACTCCAAATAGAGTGGTCCAAGGGTCATGGGCCCTGATAGTAAGGTAGAGGGTGTGATGGTGAATAAGTATTCCAAGTTTGGGTTGAATCCCTTCGATAGTATGGAAGTTATTGATGTTTGAAAAAACTTTAACCTTTGTTGCAACGCCAACGCCGAAAAGTCGAGCTAAAAATGAGGATACAATGCTTCGAAGTTTGTCTAGAATATCAAAGATTTTTGAAACCGGAATCTCGAAAAGGCATTTGAGATCAATATGGATCGAGATCAGCCAAAGTATACACAAGTATGATTAAGATCCATGTTGTTTTGTTATGGCTTAATAAATTCCTTTATACAAACTGTTATAGCAGCATGGATGCCTATTTAATCCTGACTTGTCTTAGATCCCAGCTTAAACCTTTCCTAAAAAGCAGAAAGTTGGATTGTTCAAATTTGGAAGCTGCTGGAGATGGCAATATTGATGTTGAACAAGAGTTGTCCGTGGACAACGTAGCTCGCCTATATGGGAGCTTGTCACAACAAGAGGGCCAAGATGGCCCTGTATCGCTCCACTGGCTTTTAGACATTTAGACTATGAACTTCTTCAAGGAATACAAAAGAGGTGTATCCAAAGAAGATTCATGCTACACCAGAATGAAATCCAGTAAGTGATTAAAGAACAGAAATGTTTTTAAAATTTTCTTAACCCTTTCCCAAACACCAAAATTGTAGAGTGGTCTAATTTGAAAGCTGCTGCAGACCACAGAATGGATGTTACTTGATGTAAAATGTGTGAATACTATAGCACAGAAAACATAGAGGCAAAAGGAGAAAATGCTGATTATCCGCATTTTCTTCGTTTGTCTCAATGTTTTCCCAAGCCTTTTCTAATAGGGACGTCAAAACCTGGTCTTGTTTGGGAAAGGGTTAAAATTTACACTATGTTTCATATAGCGAAAAATAAGCCTATCCCACAGCGGCCAAGCTTTTCATCCGATCGTGAAAGAATTTGGAAGAGATTCATGCAAGGAAGATTCCTGTGAAGTTTGGTTGAAATTGGTCCTGTAGTTTTGGAGAAGAAGATTGTTTAACAATTTTTGGAAAATTCAATTTAATTAAATTTACAAAAAATTAAGTTCTACACGGAAATTATTTTTTTTTAAGGAATTTAGAGGAGATTCATGTAAGGAAGATTAATGTGAAGTTTGGTTAAAATTGGTCCAGTAGTTTTGGAAAAGAAGATTTTTCGAAAATTTAATTTAATTAATCAAAATTTAAATTCTACACAGAATTTATTTTTTTGAAGGAATAAGAAGAGATTTGTGCAAGGAATATTTCTGTAAAGTTTGGTTGAAATTGGTCCAGTAGTTTTGGAGAAGAAGGATTTTCAAAGATTTTCTGAAAATTTAATTTAATTAAATTAATTAAAATTTAAGTTATACACAGATTTTATCTTTTTGAAGGAATTAAGAAGAGATTCATACAAGGAAGAATTCTGTGAAGTTTGGTTGAAATTGGTCCAGAAGTTTTGGAGAAGAAGTATTTTTAAAGATTTTTCAAAAATTTAAATCAATTAAATTAATTAAAATTCTAGTTCTGTGCGGATTTTATTCTTTTAAAGGAATTTGGTAGAGATTCATGCAAGAAAGATTTCTGTGAAGTTTGGTTGAAATTGGTCCAGTAGTTTTGGAGAAGAAGGATTTTTAAGGATATTTCAAAAATATAATTCAATTAAATCAATTAAAATTTAAGTTACACACAGATTTTATTCTTTTGAAGGAATTTGGTAGAGATTCGTGCAAGGATGATTCGTGTGAAGTTTGGTTGAAATTGGTCCAGTAGTTTTGGAGAAGAAGAATTTTTAAAGATTTTTCGAAAATTTAATTCAATTAAATTAATTAAAATTCAAGTTCTGCACAGATTTTATTCTTTTGAAGGAATTTGGTAGAGATTCGTGCAAGGATGATTCGTGTGAAGTTTGGTTGAAATTGGTCCAGTAGTTTTGGAGAAGAAGATGTTTAAAGAAAAAGTTTACGCACGGACGCACGCACGGACGGACGGACGACGGACACAGGGCCATGACATAAGCCCTGCTGGTCTTCGGCCAGTGGAGCTAAAAACAGCAATTTTTTAAAAGTAGGTCAAACTCCAACGTCAAGGGTAATGGTCCCAAATGAAAGGTCTTGTCAAGATGTATCTATGTATGAAATATCAAGGCTGTATCTCTAATAGTGCCTGAGATATAGACCAGGTTAAAGTTTTTCAAGTGAAGACGGGACGGGACGCCGACACCAGGGCTGTGACATTAGCTCCCCGGACATAACGTCCCGGCTCGCTAAAAAGGTAGAATTTGTTAAACACAAGTATCTGGTGTTGTATGCAACACATAAAGTCCCCTACCGGCTTCACATTGACTCAATATGGTAATCAATAATAGATTAAGTTGCAGGATCCATTTTTTGCCATATTTTCACTATTTCCGTTACCATAGCAACCGCACTTTTCGTCAAAGAACAAAGATAAAATGATGTGCATAATCTACACATTGCCATCTAGTCATATACCAAGTCTCATCAAATTAGCTTGCTTACTTATTAACTTATCGCAGGATCCAATATTTTTTGCCATATTTTCACTATTTCCGTAACCATAGCAACAACAATTTTAGTCTAAAAACAAAAATAAAATGATGTGCATAATCTACACATTGCCATATAGTCATATACCAAGTCTCATCAAACTAGCTTGCTTAGTTATTATCTTATCGCAGGATCCCATTTTTGGCCATATTTTCACTATTTCTGTAACCATAGCAACCTCAATTTAAGTCGAAAAACAAAAATAAAATGATGTGCATAATCTACACATTGCCATCTAGTCATATACCAACTTTCATCAAAAACGCTTGCTTAGTTATTAAGTTATCGCGGGATCCAGATTTGAGTGGACAGATGGACGGACGGACGGACGGACGGACGGACAGAGGGAGGGAAAACCTATAGTCCCCTCCGGTGTGAACACCGGTAGGGGACTAATAAAGTACAGAAAACCAGAGTTGTCAGCGGACAACAAAGCTCGCCAAATAAGAGCTTGTCGTAAAAAAAGGAGTAAAAGGTCAAGGTCACTAGGTCAAAGGTAATGGTCCCAAGGTCAAGGTCATGACACAAGGTATCCATATGTGAAATATCAAGGCTCTATCTGTAATAGTGCATGAGATATGGGCCAGGTTAAAGTTCTTTAAAAGTAGGTCAAACTCCAATGTCAAAGTCACAAGGTCATGGTGGCAAATGAAAGGTCTTGGCACAAGGTATCCATGTATGAAGTATAAAGACTGTATCTCTTATAGTGCCTGAGATATAGACCAGGTTAAAGATTTTGAAGATGCGACAAGACGCGACACCGACACTAGCGCTGTGACATTAGCTCCCTAGGCATAAAGTCCCGGTGTCCCAGGGTAACGTGTCCCCAGGGTAACGTGTCCCCGGGGACACGTTACCCAGGGTAATGACCCTGGGTAACGTGTCCCACCCCCTGGGTAACGTGTCCCCCCCCATTGGAATTTTTTTTTTCAACATTATTGTGTATTTTTAATGCATATTTTGTTTCCTAATTATTTATTCTTTTAAAATAAGTTATTTTAAACATGAAATTTAAATATTTAAATTTTTTTTATTCTTTCACATTTCCAAAGAAGGAAAATATCTAATTGCATTGTAATTTTTTATTAAATCACTTTCTCCAAATATTTTTCAACAACTATTATTGTTACTATTATTAATATTTTGTGATAATACCAAAGGAAATTGCGCAGAAATAATGTGAAAAAATTTTAAGAGGAGGGAGGGGGGGGGGGGGGGGACACGTTACCCCTGGGTAACCTGTCCCCGGGGACATGTTACCCAGGCCTGGGTAACGTGTCCCCCCCTTTGATTTTTTTCCTTTTTAATTATAATGTATATTTTAATGCCTATTCAGTTTTATAATTATTGAATCTTTTAAAATAAGCTATTTCTAACAAAAAATAAAAGAACTTAATTTTTTTCATTATTTCACTTTTCAATGAGAGGTGGGACAGGCTACCCAGGCCTGAGTAACGTGTACCCCCCTTGGATTTTTTCCTTTTTAATCATAATGTGTATTTTTATATCATTATCAATATTTTGTGATAACACCAAAGGAAATTGCGCAAAAATAATGTGAAAAAATCTTAAGAGGAGGGAGGGGGGACTCTTAAAATTTTTTCACATTATTTCTGCGCAATTTACTTTGGTATTATCACAAAATATTAATAATGGTAATAATAATAGTTGAAAAATATTTGGAGAAAGTGATTTAATAAAAAATTACAATGCAATTAGATATTTCCCTTCTTTGGAAATGTGAAAGAATAAAAAAAAATAAATATTTAAATTTCATGTTTAAAATAACTTATTTTAAAAGATTTAATAATTATGAAACAAAATATGCATTGAAAATACACAATACGATTAAAAAAAAAAATTCCAATGGGGGGGGGGACACGTTACCCAGGGGGTGGGACACGTTACCCCTGGGTAACGTGTCCCCGGGGACACGTTACCCAGGGGGACACGTTACCCTGTTACAGGCTCGCTAAAAATGAGTTAAAAGAATAAAATGCTGGCTATGCAGCATTTTATTCTTTTGCTCCAGTGTTTTCCAAATCCCTGTCAGTTAAGGATGACAAAAGCAGGTCTTGTTTGGAAGAGCGTTAAACCAATCTCACATTATGATGCCGTCTCATGCCTACAAGATAAAGGCTTAGAAAAATATTTTGGCAAATGAAGAAAATGCTTGTGACAAGCAATTTCTTAATTTCCTACAACATTTTCTACCCAGAAAAACAAAAAGGTAATAGAATTTCATCCACTTTAGATTGCAGTCTGCATCATATTTGAATTTGACCACCAAAATTTTGTTGAGAAAGTGTTAACCCTTTCCCAAACAAGACCCGTTTTTGACGTCCCTAATAGAAAAGGCTTGGGAAAACATTGAAACAAAAGAAGAAACTGCTGATGACCAGCAGTTTCTCCTTTTGTCTCAATATTTTCTGTGCTATATTTTAAACAATTTCTATCACAAACAAGGTCCATTTGTCGTCTGCGGTAGCTTTTGGAATGAAAAATTTGCCGTTTGGGAAAGTGTTGAATATATAATATTTATATCCTACCTTGATCTCCTCTACATATTCACCCCTTGTAGCTAAAGATTTATTATATAGCCTGGCAAGTAGACTCTGACTGCCTTCACACATCACCTGTGGGGTTTAAACAATACTTAAGAGTTATACAACATTTAACTTTGTGGCTCAGTCATACAGATATCAAACTTTTATTGTTTCATGAAATTACAGATATATTAATTTTATGAGTAGACAAGTAACTAGGCAAGGATACTGTGGAGTTGTAGACTAAATTCCACAATGTGTTTGGTATCTAACGATGGATAGAATATGTTGAGTCATAGTAAAATTTAGTGGGTAATGATGGGTGGATTTCAATACTAAAAAAATGTGGTCAACTAGAAATCTATCACTAAAGGTGATAGAATACTCCTGCCAATACATTTTTTAGGACAGCATTTTTGTTGACAAAGGGCATTAACTCCAAAAATATAAGCAACAGAGTAATGGTTCTTATGCACATCACCTCTCAACAATGAGATCTATTCACCTATGAAGTTTCATGATTCTACCTTCTTTAGTGTTTGAGTTATGTCTAAGAAAAGATTTGCACACAGATGGACAGACAGACAGGCTGATTCCAGAACATCCCCTAAAACATTAGTTTTGTATGGATATGATAAAACATTAGTTTTGCATGGATATAACAAAACATTTGTTTTGCAGGGTATAATAAAACATTCGTTTTGCAGGGGTATAATAATTCATGTACTTTCATGTACAACACAAACCTCTTTTATTTGAGCACAAGTCCTGTCATCCTCTGCGGCTATAAGTACCCGACCTGGACCAAGTTTAGGATCGGCAGAGTCGTTATGATCCGCTATCTCATCTAACACTTCCTGTAGTGCCTCCCATTTAGGACAGATCTCCAACTCTACCTCAACTGTAAATGAAACAAACCATAAATCATTTAACCAACCATCTAATCCTTGGCTTGCTGAATATTCCATTTCAAAACAACCAAAAAATAGATTGAGCTAACTTGACAGCTACTGTAGGCGATGAAAAGGTTGCTGATAAAAATGGGAATTAGTATTTTCTTATTTTGCCTCAATGTTTTCAAAGGGAAGGCCATCCAAACCAGATCTTGTTTGGGAAAGTGTTAAATAAGCAGGCAACATATAATAAGAACAGAGTGCAAATACTGTTGCTTTTCAACGAAAACCTTGTAACTGCAGTTAAAAACAAGCTGCAGTTATGAGGTTTTCATTAAAAAGCAGCGATATGTCTAGGTTGATATTGTCCTTTGCTGCCAGAGCAACTGGAATATAAGATCAGTGTGACAAGAGTTAAAATACTAGACCCTTCTGGGTTTTTCAACTCTTAACAAAATGGAATGAGGGTAAAAAGACCTGAGGACTTTTGTAAAGATCGATATTATTATACAACCTCAACCAATAATGAGCCACACAAAACCCCTGATATGAATCCCAAGACATAGCAAAAAACTATTGCAAGAGCACATGATATTTCAAGTTACTTTTCTCTAGTTGAAGTAAATACCTTTCTCAGCTTCTTTTGTATTTTCTTTCTTTGTTTTCTTTTTCTTTGACTCGTCACAGTAAATTCTGTTTCTTGAATGCTGAAATATACAAGTACTACCATCACTTTGCTGGAAGAAAAACAATGCTCAGCATCCATCTGCATATTTCAACAAGAATAGCAAGTTTTCTGGCATAAAACCAAAAATTTTAAAACACAAGCACCACCACAAGGTTTATCTTTTTTCTCAATGTTTGTCTTTTGTAATCCCAAGCTTTAGTGCATCTGAGAATCCTTTTTTTAATTCAATGTTTGCATAAGCCTCCTCTGACCAGGAAACCATTAACAGAACCTTGTATGAAAGCAATCCTGAACTGTTAATGTTATGGGAAAATGATAACAACTAGAATCATTCTTACCACATACAGATTGTCAGCAGATTCCAGAAACAACCAGCCTGTATTCTTCCCAAACTCTCGCTCACTCGTCCTGAACACACACAAAATAAATACAAAGGTTCTGAGATAGGCAGAACAATACATAATAGGGTGAAAAAACATTTTAGATTCAAAGGGTCAAAATTATCATGATAATCTTGAAAACTAGACAGCCTTCTTAGCATTAGTTTATAGTGCATAACATACAACAATTCCTTGTCCCTTTCAATCCAACAATTTCTCCATTTAGATCTCAATAATTTTTCAAACTATAATATGCAACATGTGTGCACAAAGTAACATTAATTTTTTGTTGTCTGTAGCTCCTTTTGATTTGGACTATTCCAAAATGGTGATGTCAACAAAAGGTTAACTCTTTCCCAAACAAGACCTGGTTATGATGTCCCTGACAGAAATGCCTTTGTAAAACATTGAGGCAAAAGAAGAAAATGCTGGTGACCAGCATTTTCTCCTTTTGCCTCAATATTTTCTTTTTATAATGTACAGAAGTCCTATCTTTATCATTATTACTTGTGTGGTATATAGCAGATATCAAAGTAGACTACCCTAATGTTTTGCCATTTGAGAAAGGGTTATAATGACCAAATTCTCACCTGACAGAGTTGACCATGTTGTAGAAAGTGACACAATCATACTGGGTAAGATGCCTGAAATGTAAACAACAGCTGTCAGTACTAGCAATAATCAACCTTTCCATAATGTTCTAAAATGGCAAGAAATCAAAATAGGTTTAGTTTGGCTTATTGGGGTTGTACGCCGTTTTCAACTACTATGGTCATATCGCGGCAGCCTGAGCTCCTAAATATGAATTCCTTTGTTTCTCATACCAGTACTACCACAGCACCCTAACCGAGCCTCCAGCTGCTCGCCCACATAGGTTAATGATATCAAACCATAAATCAAAATCAATAGGTATTATTGCTGCTGTAAAATGAATGTAAACCCCAAAGTATCAAAAAATATGTTGATCCATAAGATCATGTGAAGCAGAACTTTTAATCCAATGTTCTTTGGTTCAACACTCATTCCAATTACTCAAACATTCAAAAACCATCCTCATTCCACTCAGGATGTCAGGATTTCACGAAAGAAGTTGCCTGAATAATCATTACATCAAAATTCAATTCTGATTACCAGCATTTTCTTCTTTGTCTCAATATTCTCTTTGTTATATTAAAAGCAAATTCTGTCTCAATACCAGTTTGCCATCTGCAAGTCCTCTTGATTTGGTGGACAATACCAATTTTGTTCTTCAGAAAAGGGTTGACTTTGCCAAGTTGATAACCTCACCTTAGAATAAGCCTAAGAGTCTTGATGTCTGAGACAAGTTGTTTAGTTTTGGGTCCAAGTTGATGCCAGACTGGGTCTAACTGAAGTCGTATAATCTGGTCAAATGCTTTACCAATAGCATTTTCTACTGTAATCTCCTCAGAGTCAACCTGGGGAAAATACCATAGTTGTGCTAATAAAAACTGTAAGGAGCTTAGCTATCCAATATACCGTATAGCACTTTATTTCTGCTATTTCTGCCGTCCTGGACAGCACCGCAGAAATAAAATCCGCAGAATATTAACCCTAAAGGTAGAGATTGTTGTTAATCTGAAATTTTATCAGTACATGTGCATGGAAACGTTAAACAGTTACCCCTCAATTCAAGGCATAATTTAATAAAAATAGAGTTCTTTCCCATTCAAAAATAGTTTAACTACATCTTGAATTAAGGTGTAGATAAGACATTTTTGTTCATCCATATTAACGATTTCACAAGTTTGACTGATTGGTAACAGTTTGACAAGTCTTTCTTTTCACACCTATCTGTATACAGCATTGTTTCCCATAACAACTTTATTGATAATTGATTGGATTATCCCTTAACCATCACAAAGTAATTGGAATATTTTGTAAGCATCGTCTTTCAAGATGTGTTTGATACTGGCTAAAACTGATTTTACAGCACAGAAATAAAATTTTTAACTTGGCAAAGTGAGAGACCGCAGAAATATGTTCCGCAGAAATTTAACCCTGCTGATTTTAGGAAAAACCGCAGAATTTAGACCCCGCAGAAATAAAGTGCTATACGGTACATGTATCATGAAACATTACTAATTGCCCAGACAAGTTTTTCCTGTAAGTATGAAAAAGACGGAGCTAAAATTGTAGTGTGTGTAGAGCAGTTACAAGAATAAAGTGTCATTTTAGCCTATTTCCCCTGTTTTCTGATGAAAAATTCAAAACGGCTCTTCCAGATGTTATAACCTTTATTAAAAGCAATTTTAGGAAGTACAAGTTATAATTGTGACATGAGAGATAACACCTATCCCATTACCAGGCTGCAAAATTTTACACTTATCCAAATTCAAAGATGTTGCAGACAACTATTTTAAGTGAATGAAATTTAAATGTTTTTTGTCTTTCTTGAAAGAAATCAAAAGGGTAAAAAATGAAGAAATTACCAGTTACAAGCAATTACTTTGTTTCCAAAATGTTTTCCAACCCTTTATTTTGTAAGGCATCAAAAAGTGTCAATGTATGGGAATGGGTTCAGGAGGGCTGAAAAGCATGACTTACAGCAGTAGAACATCTCTTCAATTCTTTGATACAAGCATTAATGAGGTCCAGTAGTGCAGCCTGACATGCAACCATAGAGTCTGTTAGTTGTACATGAATCTCTATAACATCTACCTAGAAAATATGAGTTCTGTTACAGACAGACACACAGACAGACACATAGACAGACACATAGACAGACACATAGACACACACAGACAAACAGACAGACACACGAACAGACAGCCTGACATGCAACCATAGAGTCTGTTAGTTGTACATGAATCTCTATAACATCTACCTAGAAAATATGAGTTCTGTTACAGACAGACACACAGACAGACACATAGACAGACACATAGACAGACACATAGATACACACAGACAAACAGACAGACACACGAACAGACAGCCTGACATGCAACCATCGAGTCTGTTAGTTGTACATGAATCTCTATAACATCTACCTAGAAAATATGAGTTCTGTTACAGACAGACACACAGACAGACACATAGACAGACACATAGACAGACACATAGACAGACACATTGACACACACAGACAAACAGACAGACACACGAACAGACAGCCTGACATGCAACCATATAGTGGGGCGCACAACTCCAAAAATTTGGCCTAATCGTTCACTTTGTGATACAAGCATGAATTTTTGTATGGTAAGTCATTGAGGGTCCCTGAATCAGAAAAAAGTGCTAGCCACTTGAAATTCGCATCCGGTGGCCATTTTCCAAGATGGCCGCCATTCGGATAAATGTAGTCTATATATCAGATAGAAAGACATTCCAAATGCTGAAATCCGCCGAGATTTTTCTAATAAATCGTCCCAATATAGTCAATTTTGTTATTAATTAATAAACTAGCATGGCTTTTTTACAACATTGCGGTCGCTCATTCGAGATGGCCGCCAAAGTACTCCAAAAATGGCCGTTTCTTCAATTAGATATCATTTTTTAATAAGATATTATCAATCCTCATCATAAAATTTCAACCAGCATAATGGAATGAAACACAAACCGGTTTAGTCACATGAAAATCGCATCTGGTGGCCATCTTTCAAAATAGCCGCCATTCTCGTGTATTAATTAGGCCTATATATGAAAATATCAAATAGAAATGAATCCCAAGTGATGAATTTCGTCGGGATTTTTATATAGCTTTCCTGCATAGTCTTTTTTGTAACCAATATAAACCAACTTGATGTCTTTATAACATGGCTGCCTTTTTCCAAGATGGCCGCCAAAATATTCAAATGTTCATAGTTTCTTCAAGGAAATCTTATTACTTTTAACAAAAAAGATATCAATCCCTCTCTTTAAGTATCAGCTAATAAAATGAATGAGATACAAACAAAATTGTTCTAAGAGAATATATATTTTGCTATTGAAATGGCGATCATTTTTTGTATTATCTTAACTGTCTTATTGGCTTCCATAATTAAATACCGATTATCGTCGATTACCGCATTGCGCTAAGTAAGTCAAAACCTAGTGCTCAAATCATCCTTGGAATCATCCACACCAAATATCAGAAAACTCGTGCATTCTAAACCAGATAGTGTAAAAGGAAGTCTTTCTTACATTAATAATGGATGATTGTAAAACAAATCAACAAAAATATGTAAAGTAAATGTTATCCCTGCCAAGAGGACAAATCTAATGATTTGCTTATTTCTCTTCTGAGTAATTTATAGAAAGAGCAAGATCTTAGTGGGTACAAATGTACAATAATACTGCAACAGATATTCCTTTATACCTTGCCTTCAATGATATACCAACTTCGTTCAATCCAGCTCTATTAAATGATAATGAGGGCAAAGATAAAACTTTGACACTGCATAAGCCAAGTATCATAATAGATACCGTCTTTTATCTACAATATAAAGCTCAAACGGGCACAGAAACAAGGTTCCATTACAGATGGAGACAGCTGTATAAGGTCTATAGAATCTGGTTTGCAAAAGATGCCACGTTTCTTATGCATTCGTAGCACGATTCGCAAAATTTGAGACAAGCTTAATCAATGCGTTTAAACTATTGACAATGGGAAGTTGCTTGTAAAACTCAGCGCAGTTGTACTTGTTGTCGTTCAAGAGTTAAAGTATCACCCAAACAGCTTAGTAGAGTTGTATAACTCGACAAGGTCTTAACAAAATATGATACAACAATAGTTTTGTAAAAAGATTTACAAGTATCATGTGGCTTTTTTAACTTGTTATATACCGGTATATCATGGAATTCGTGGCTTCTGAGAAAGTCCAGTTTTCAAACTTCATGACTTAGTCCTATTGTATAAGCACCATATCAATGCGCAAAACAGGCTGCATATATAAAGCTGGCCATATTTAGAGACTGTGTAATTTTCAGCAACCGAATTATTAATGCCGGTCGAAATGGGGATTGCCAAAAGAAAATGAATGTTGGAGAGTTGTTTGGACCCAGTTTCGTAATGCTGCAGAGAGATGGCTACGAATGGGTGCAAAAACTTTAAGTGGACGGTGTAAGTTCAAGAAAGTCGGGCTTTTCTGCACTTGAACACTCTATATCTGCGTCTGTGAAATATCACATGAAAGTTAAAATCATAAATAAGCAGTGGCGGCCATCTATGTTGTACAGCTTCTTCAGTGTTGATATGACTATGTTCACAAGCACTAAACCTTGCTTGTATTCGACATACCATCTCTTGTTGTCGAGGGACCCCATATGGGGTGAGGGCTAGTTTCCTTATAAAGGCTGTTGATTTACAGAACTATTCTGGCCAAATAATGAATACACCGGACACATGGATGTTGAAAATAGGAATCAACTGAGACGGCGTTAAAACAATAATTAGCCTCAGTGGGTTTGGCTGCCATCTCTTGTAGGCATATTGTCAAATTGAAAATCGTCTGCTACATTTTTTAGAGACCTTCTTTGAAAAAAGCTGGTTGGCTGCCATCTCTCATGGGGATCTTATCAAATTTGAAAACTATATCACTGGGGACTTGTTCCAGGTGATTGCCATCTCGGGTCCACAAACACTATATCTCACTTGTATTCTACATACCATTTCTCTTTTTTGAGGGACCCAATCTTGTAGTCTACTTGTTACGGTACGAGGGACGTTCAATTAATTTTGGAACTGGGGTTCTATAAGGCATAGTGATGTCGCAATTCAATTTTAAGTTTCTTTAATCCTTCGAAGTAATCCTCTTTGACACCCACAAACTTCTAAAAATTTGAGATCCATTACTTATATGCCAATAAATGGGCCTCTTTTGGAACACCCCGCAGACACTGGTAAATTACACTGCATGTGGAACATGAAGGCCTATACTGACGACCAGAGGCTTTTTCGTCATCATGGGGAACACAAAACAAGAGGACCATGATGGTCCTATATCGCTCACCTGAACATAATGATATAAGCAACACTTTTCTTCAATTCAAAAAATATTTATGACTTTAAGACTGAAAACGAACTTATGGTCAATAACATTGTGAAAATCGAACTCATCCAAGATTTCATCGTGCCCAACATTGTGTCCAAGATTTGTCTTGATTGGTCTATAATTGTAGATTCTAGAGTGTAAACAAGGTCTAAAGCAGCCGAAAACGGCAATTTGATCAAATTCAAGGGCACACAACTCTCCACTTTTTGATCAGATCGGACTGAAAATCACACTTATCCAAGATCTTATGGTCTCAAACATTGTGTTCAAGTTTTGTCTTAATTGATAAATAATAGTAGATTATAGAGTGTAAACAATGTCAAAAACAGCCAAAATCGGCAATCTTATCAAATTCAAGGGCACATAACTCTCATCTTTCTGATCAGATCAGACTGAAAATCAAACTCATCTGAGATCTTATGGTCTCCAACCTTGTGTCCAAGATTTGTCTTGATTGGTCAAAAATTGTAGATTCTAGAGTGTAAATAAGGTCGAAAACAGTCAAAAACAGCAATTTTATCAAATTTAAGGGCTCATAACTCTCAACTTTCTGATCAGATAAGACTGAAAATCAAACTCATCCCAGATCTTATGATCCCCAATATTGTGTCCAAGTTTTGGATTGATTGATTAATAATTGTAGATTCTAGAGTGTAAACATCGTCGAAAACAGCAAAAAATGACAATTTTGTCAAATTCAAGGGCAAATAACTCTCGATTTTCTGATCAGATGAGACTGAAAATCATACTCATCCGAGATCTCATGGCCCCAAACATTGTGTCAAAGTTTTGTCTTGATTAATGAATAATTGTAGATTCTAGAGTGTAAACAAGGTCAAAAACAGCCGAAAATGGCAATTTTGTCAAATTCAAGGGCACATAACTCTCATCTTTCTGGTCAGATCAGACTGAAAATCGAACTCATCCGAGATCTTATGGTCTGGTCTGCAATGTTATGTCCAAGATTTGTCTTGATTGATCAATAATTGTAGATGCTAGAGTGTTAACAATGTCAAAACTAAGTATTTTTCGCATTCAAGGGCAGATAACTCCTGCATTTCTAGTTCGATCTGACCCATAATCGAACTCGTCCGAGATCTTATGGCCATACATGTTTTGACCAAATTTGGTCAAGATTGGCTAATATTTGTAGATGCTAGAGTGTAAACACGAAATTGTGGACGGACGGACAGACGGACAGACAGACAGACAGACGGACGACGGACAAAAAGTGACCACAATAGCTCACCTTGAGCACTTAGTGCTCAGGTGAGCTAAAAAAACACACGGGCTTAAGCCTGGTTATAAGGTGGATGAAGACGCTTTACAGCGTGTGTCTCTTCCAGGAAGTCTTTGACAAGATTACACCTGTGGACAGCTCCGTTGTCATGGATTTGGTACATGCCTCTTTAGCCGGACATAGACCTGTTCTTTTTGTGATATTTCTTTACTTTCGCCGACATACATTTCTTTTATGAATGACCGGCGATAGTGGTACTATTTAAAACAGTAATTTGAACAATACACCCATTACATTTGAAATTTACCGCGTGCAAAACTTTTGCCGCGCTTTTAATTTTTTGGCTATTACGGACCTTGCTTGATCTTGTCGCAACCATTGCTTGCTAATGACACGCCATTGGTGCTCATAATGGTAGATTATTGTTCCATCATATGTATAAAGCTCAGAAAGCCCACATTTGTTGCATTTATTGCATTATTTCGACATTTTTTTTGCACGGGTGGCTCTCAGTCCTTTAGGCAGCAGGTGGGGGACCCAATGGGCATAAACCTTTCTGTGTTTCAATCCTTTCGTCAAAATCGTATAACATGTCCCCGATGAAAAACCAAGTTTATCTGCTATTTCTTGCACGTTGAACCATGTGTCTTGTTCGGTCATGTCGGAATCTACAGCAACATTTGCTTTGGCACTAGCTCTACCCGGGTTGCCTGAGAGGGGGCATCATTCAGACCAGTTTTACCAATCTTAATTTTTATTATCTTCCTAAAACTTGACGTTTATTCAACGTTCGAATGTCCACGAATCTGATATAGTTCATTATATACATGTGATACAGATATTTCAAAGCCTATGCGACCTGCAATGTAGACCCGTACATCCTACTTCAGTTTGTTTTCCATTTTGCGCACAGCGAAATAGCCAGTGTATATGACTGGACCAACTTAAAAGTTCAATAACTTTTGAAAGAATGAACGAATTTGTCTCAAATTTTGACCAAGTATGGACAGCAACTTTCCCGTCAAATAGCTGCAAGCATATTTAGTTCTATAGAACCATGAGGTATGGTGGACCGTTAGTACCACTTTTAATTGAACGCCCCTCGTAGGTTCTGTGGCTCAAAATTAATTGTCTCACCGTCACCAAACTGATATACACTACATATTACATTTGCAGATATCTATGGCAATCGATTAAAAGAGTATGAAAATAACGATTACACGGACTTGGTTGGCTGCCATCTGTTAACAAGTCAGTCGAATTTTATATAATTCGTAAATGAAATAAGCCAGTGGGGCTTATTAGTCGAAAAAGCAAATCAAAGATATTTTCCAGTGGTAAATTCGCAATTTTCAAATGAAGAACTTTATATTGTATGGCAGCCGTGTGAGATTTTGGTTGCCATCTCAAGCACAAATATTGTCTTTTTTACAGCTGGCATTTATGTCTGAGTGTTTGAAATGAAAAATGCAAGTTTATATTAGTTTTAGTGCATCATATCATTACACAGGGAAGCTCTATAATGCCCAGATGGCGGCCATCTCAGAAAATGGCCGCCGTATTGAATTTCAAGTGGCTAGCACTTTTTTCTAAAAATGTACACTTGAAACTATGTATATACTTATTATAGTAGATTCCGTGGCTCTAAATTAATTGTCTCACCAAACTGATATACACTACATATTACATTTGCAGATATCTATGGCAATCGATTAAAAGAATGAGAAAATAATGATTACACGGGCTTGGTTGGCTGCCATCTGTTATCAAGTTAGTTGATTTTTTTTTAAAATTTATTAATGAAATTGGCCAGTAGAGCTTATAAGTCGAAAAAGCAAATCAAAGATTTTTTTCCAGCGGTAAATTCGCAATTTTCAAATAGAAATGAAGGACTTTATATTGTATGGCTGCCATATGAGATTTTGGCTGCCATCTCACGTACAAATATTGTCTTTTTTACATTTGGCATTTATGTCTGAGTGTTTGAAATGAAAAATGCAAGTTTCTATTAGTTTTAGTGCGTCATATCATTGCACAGGGAAGCTCTATAATGCTCAGATGGCGGCCATCTCAGAAAATGGCCGCCATATTGAATTTCAAGTGGCTAGCACTTTTTTCTGAAAATATACACTTTAAACTATATATATGCCAAATTTCATGCTTGTATCACGAACTGAACGATTATATGAGTTATGCGCCCCACTAATAGAGTCTGTTAGTTGTACATGAATCTCTATAACATCTACCTAGAAAATATGAGTTCTGTTACAGACAGACACACAGACAGACACATAGACAGACACATAGACAGACACATAGACAGACACATAGACACACACAGACAAACAGACAGACACACGAACAGACAGCCTGACATGCAACCATCGAGTCTGTTAGTTGTACATGAATCTCTATAACATCTACCTAGAAAATATGAGTTCTGTTACAGACAGACACACAGACAGACACATAGACAGACACATAGACAGACACATAGACACACACAGACAAACAGACAGACACACAAACAGACAGCCTGACATGCAACCATCGAGTCTGTTAGTTGTACATGAATCTCTATAACATCTACCTAGAAAATATGAGTTCTGTTACAGACAGACACACAGACAGACACATAGACAGACACATAGACAGACACATAGACAGACACATAGACACACACAGACAAACAGACAGACACACGAACAGACAGCCTGACATGCAACCATAGAGTCTGTTAGTTGTACATGAATCTCTATAACATCTACCTAGAAAATATGAGTTCTGTTACAGACAGACACACAGACAGACACACAGACAGACACATAGACAGACACATAGACACACACAGACAAACAGACAGACACACGAACAGACAGCCTGACATGCAACCATCGAGTCTGTTAGTTGTACATGAATCTCTATAACATCTACCTAGAAAATATGAGTTCTGTTACAGACAGACACACAGACAGACACATAGACAGACACATAGACAGACACATAGACAGACACATAGATACACACAGACAAACAGACAGACACACGAACAGACAGCCTGACATGCAACCATCGAGTCTGTTAGTTGTACATGAATCTCTATAACATCTACCTAGAAAATATGAGTTCTGTTACAGACAGACACACAGACAGACACATAGACAGACACATAGACAGACACATAGACAGACACATAGATACACACAGACAAACAGACAGACACACGAACAGACAGCCTGACATGCAACCATCGAGTCTGTTAGTTGTACATGAATCTCTATAACATCTACCTAGAAAATATGAGTTCTGTTACAGACAGACACACATGTACAGACAGGGAGACACATAGATTGACAGCAACACTTTCAGAAAATTTGGCTTCCAAAATCTTATAATTCAAAATCATAATAAGTACTTTAAAAATAGTTTTGCACCTATAAATATGTTCTAAATACACATTATACAGTATAGGCAATTATAAGTGAAATCTTGATTGGAAAAAAGAGACTAGAAGTATTGAAGAGCAGACTAATACTGCCAACATTGCAAATATACCCAAATCTTGCACTATGACCTACATGACACCAACATCATAATCATATAGTGCATCCTTCGAACATGGGTTGCATTTGTGGTAGGTTTCTTGACTATACAGATATCCGCACAACTATGCCAGCTTGCTCATTTTTGAGCTAGGTGACCTCTGAATCCCCAAATCACTGTGAGGGTCAGCGGGTCAGGTTAACACCATGTGGGCAATAAAATTCCGGCCAATTTAGAATAATACTCCTGATAACTAAATTCCAATAAACCCACTCTTGTTTCTTATCTAGGTTCTATAGCCCCATTTCCTTGAGTAATACATTGTATTTACATCATTTTGTTTAAACCATTTCCCAAACAAGACCTGATTTTCACTTCTCCTGTAGAAACCGATTTAGAGAACGTTGAGGCAAATGAAAATGCTAAGAACCTGCGTTTTCTTCTTTTGTCCAAATATTCTCTGTGATACATTATACACAAGTTTTATCTTCATTCATACCTCATTTGTTGTTTGCAGTAGCTTTCAAACCGGACCAACATAAAATTGTGTTGTTTGGGAAAGGGTTAACGCTTATGCACATTAGTGGAATGCTTATCTGAAAATACTTCACTTCCTGATACAAGCACCGAATTTGGAACAAATGTTCCTCAGAGTATACTATTTTTATAACAAATGGTATCCAATATGAAAAACCAACATGGAGGCCATATTCCAAGATGGCCGCCATCTCTAGAGGTGAAGAAATCGAAAAAATACTTCATTTCGAGATACAAGCGCCAAATATGGCACAAATATTCCTCAGAATATACTTTTTTCAAACCATATGGTATCCAACAGAAAACCCCCCAACATGGCTGTCAATTTCTTATGTGGCCGCCATCACTATATGTAAAGAAAATCTAATAAACTTTCTTTTTGAATATAAAAGCATTAATTTAGCACAAAATGTCAAAAAAGTACACTATTTTCAAAACATAATGGTATCCACCATGAAATCCCATTTTCCCGGATGACCGCATTCTCCATAGGAGAAAAAAACAAGAGGACCATGATGGTCCTATATCGCTCACCTGAACCAAAATGATATGAGCAACACTTTTGTTCAATTCAATTAATATTTATGACTTTAAGACTGAGAACGAACTTATGGTCAATAGCGTTGTGAAAATCCAACTTATACGAGATCTTATGGTGCCCAGCTGTGTCCAAGTTTTGTCTTGATTGATAAATAATTGTAGATTCTAGAGTATAAACAATGTCGAAAGCAGCCGAAAAAGCAGTTTTTTCCAAATTCAAGGGCACATAACTCTCGACTTCCTGATCAGATCTTAATGGTCCCAAACATTGTGTCTAAGTTTTGTCTTTATTAATTAATAATTGTAGATTCTAGACTGCAAACAAGGTCGAAAACAGCCGAAAATGGCAATTTTATCAAATTCAAGGGCACATAACTCTCATCTTTCTGGTAAAATCAGACTGAAAATCAACCTAATTCAAAATATTATGGTCTCCAACATTGTGTCCAAAATTTGTCTTGATTAGTCAATAATTGTAGATTCTAGAGTGTAAACAAGGTCGAAAACAGTCAAAAATGGCAACTTTGTCAAGTTCAAGGGCACATAACTCTCGACTTTCTGATTAGATCAGACTGAAAATCAAACTCATTCAAGATCTTATGATCCCAAACATTGTGTCCAAATTTTGTCTTGATTGATTGATAATTGTAGATTCTAGAGTGTTAACAAGGTCGAAAACAGTCAAAACGGCAATTTTGTCAAGTTCAAGGGCACATAACTCTCGACTTTCTGATCAGATCAGACTGAAAATCAAACTCATCCCAGATCTTATGGTCCCCAACATTGTGTCCAAATTTTGTCTTGATTGATTCATAATTGTAGATTCTAGAGTGTAAACAAGGTCGAAAACTGCCAAAAATGGCAATTTTGTCAAATTCAAGGGCACATAACTCTTGTCTTTCTGGTCAGATCAGACTGAAAATTGAACCCATCCGAGATCTTATGGTCTCCAACATTATGTCCAAGTTTTGTCTTGATTGATCAATAATTGTAGATGCTAGAGTGTTAACAAAGTCAAAAATAGCTATTTTTTACGTTCAAGGGCAAATAACTCCAGACTTCCAAGTCCGATCAGGCCCATAATCGAACTCATCCGAGAACTTATGACAATACTTGCTTTGACCAAGTTTGATTAAGATTGGCCAACTTTTGTGGATGCTAGAGTGTTAACACCAAATTGTTGACAGACGGACAGACGGACAGACGGACGGACAGACGGACGGACGGACGGACGGACGACGGACATTGAGTGACCACAATAGCTCACCTTGAGCACTTCGTGCTCAGGTGAGCTAAAAACAAACAGAAAAATCCTTATCTTCGAGATACAATGTCCAAATTTGACACAAATGTTTTTTTTAGAGTGGACTGTCTTCAAAAAACAAAATATCCATAGCGAAAATCAACATTGTGGCCATATCCCAAGATGGCTGCCATTTCTATAGCTCAAATTATTGGAAAATGATTCTCTTTGTTAATAAACATGTTCCTCAGAGCATACCATTTTAGACATAATGGTATCCCAAGATGACTGCCATCTCTGTAGATTACATATGAGTCAAAATAATTTCATAGGCTACAAGCATCATTTTTCCCCAAGTTTTTGTGGATTATGTATTCATTGTAAAATATGATATACATATGGGATCAAAATTGCTGCCATTTTCCAAAATGGCTAGTCAGTCTCTGTAGATAATCTGGCTTTACTGTACAATTTGCATTGATATTTCATCATTCGTTACAACATATATCT
Organism: Fragum sueziense; assembly: GCA_963680895.1. Classification (NCBI taxonomy): domain Eukaryota; kingdom Metazoa; phylum Mollusca; class Bivalvia; order Cardiida; family Cardiidae; genus Fragum; species Fragum sueziense. The sequence goes on along the minus strand of OY804594.1, from coordinate 80,570,440 downwards.
GTGAAAAAATCATGTATAACCTGACTGATAATATTTGGAAAGAAGATATAGCATTAGATTTGGTTATGTTGGTCTTGAATAAAACAAATACGGTAGCCATTTTTTGTCATAACGGGGTGAAGACTATGACAATTTATGACATAATTGTTCTTGTGCTCAATAACAAAAAAAATGCAAATATGGTGGACCAACTAAAATTGTGTCAGTATTGCAATTCTTATGAAATTGTCTTGATCAAAATCTTGGATATAGTGTGTTAAAAAAAGCTACCAGAGTCATTGTGATCATTTTGTAGATCTTTCAAATATTTGAACCTTTAATTGTATTGACCCGTAGGAACGGGAGGGGAGGGGTCTAGGGGGCGTAGCCCCTTAAAGTTAGTCAAAAATGCTGATTTTCCTTATTCTACACTGAAAGTTTAGGGGAAATTCAATTTACCCCCCCACCCCCCGATATTCAGACACAGGGGCTTGGGCCCATCCAATATGAAATTACTTCCTAGGGACCTGTTGTATACAGTTATCTCACAAATTTTGCAGCAGCTGTGTTACTTTTTAATGGAAGATACCACATATTTTGAAGAAAATATAATCTAAGAAACATATGTGCGAAATTGGGGTTTGCATTACAAAATAAAAGACCACTATTTGGACATTTGTAGTGGTGGCGTTATTTGAAATCGACAAGTGTGATGTGTTTTCATGGTTGATACCATGCATTTTGAAGAATGAAACTATGTTCTAAGGATTATCTGTGAATATATTGCAAAGTATACAGCAAAGAATATTTTGTACATATTCATCTTTATAAAGTAAAAGATTTATCAATTATATCTAAATAGACCATAAACTGTTTTAATATAAAATCTTAAGCTTTATTATTTCCCTCTTGAATTGACAGCAGAGTTTATTGTTTGTTTTTTTCTATTCTAAAATTATAGAAAACTTTATTTTTCTATCAACATTTGATCTTTATTCTTTAAGAATACTTTTTGAAGCATCCAGCCCATGATATATTATAGTTTCTATAGAATAGCAAATCTTTCAGATATAACTCATTTTCGAATTGAAATCATAAATATTCTGATGATTTGTAGAGCAAATAAGCTATTTCCTTTACATTGCAGAAAAAAATCTATGTTTTGCATTTCATGTTTTGTGATTTATATTGTCATGGGTCATTTGCCCATGTCTTTAATTTTATACTAGGACAATAATTTAAGAGGGAAGCAAAGTTTTTGAGGATGGATTTCAAAGCAATTCAAGAGATTGCATCATGACAATTTACTAAGGACTGCAATACTAACACTATAAATTTTGTTATACTGAATTATAGTTTAACACATAGATGATAATCGAAATAGTCACCATATATGGAAATGTTAGCTGTTTTGTCTTCATCTACTAAATACGTATTCCATGAATAGGACCGGGCTGTCAACATGCAGAAACTTTTATACACATTGCAAAAACCAAAAGGGTAACAATTAATTACAGTCCCTTAAAACACAAACATACCCAACAGCAAAAACATAACTGACAACCAGAACTAGTGTTACAATTGCTTTGCAAATATTATCAAAGTAAGGTTATACATTACTTTTTGACAGAAATATGTTGTAATGGATGTTGAAATGGGTGTTGAAATAAGTCGAATTGAAATCTAGATTATCTATAACATTTTGAAAAAATGACAGAAATTTTGATACCACACATATGATAACATATATATTTCACAAAGAACATCTTCTCCACATAAAATGTTTGTGTAAAAGACAGTGTTTTTTTTACATAGAAAATGATTTTACCCTTATTGAGATCTAAATATATATACTGACTGCCATATGAAACGCTCCATTGAAATTTGTCGTTATTTTCCTTATATCTATCACAATATTAGTGAAATGTATACCATATGTAATTATTTTGACCGACAATTACTTCGAATATAAAGATATTCGTCTCTATTCATAGAGACGTCCATTTCCGGTGACTGGTCACGTTTTCTACGAGCGCCTCGTGTATGTATACCGCTTGATGAAATTTGTCACATTTCACACAGTAACATGCGTTAGTTAGACAATCATGAATCTAAAGATTTTCTCATGAAACATCCGTATTGAAGGATACAAAGGCTAAATTCTAACAGGGGAACTCATAATACGGCATTTTTCAAATGCTACGAAAGCACAAACAAGTCACAAGACAATTTAACGTATTGTGTTTGTTGATTCGGTGTCTTGATCGACGCGTTAGAGTTCCGCAACTTTTATCGATCGGCCACTCCCAACTAGACTTCGTGTAACGCCTGTAAAACAAGACAATTCCTCACGTCAACGTCTTGTATGTTTCAGGTTTTTAACGTTGGAATCGACGTTGTGTCGAGTAGTCGGTTACTGTGGTGGCCGAATAAGTCTTTCTATGGCGACTGTTGTTGTTGCAAGTTACGTTTGAAAGCGACACATAGTTCGGAAAATAGACCACATGAATTAGCCATTTTCGAATACAGAAAACTCAAAAACAAGTCGTTGGACAATTTGACATCTTGCATTGCACACTTTAGCCTCTTACTCGACGAGTTAGATTTAAAGGAACATTTGCCAATCAGTCAAAGTCAGATAGACCTCATGTAACGCCTGTTATACAAAACGATTTCTCACGTTAACGTCATAATTATGTGTTTCAGGTTTTAGACGTTGGGATGGACTTCATGTTTAGTATTCCCTAACTATGGCCGTTCACGGTACCTGTTGTTGTCGCAAGTCAAGTTTGAACAACGCGCTACGGATTTTAAAACGTAAATTCTGATGCTGCTCTGTTAAAATGTGCTATTTTACTAAACAGTAACAATTAGATAAATTCTTTTTCCATCATTTTTTCAAAAGAGATAAATAAATTTTTAGATGGAAATAATTCTTTTGATATTTCAAATCATATATACTAAAAATCGGATATTTAATAGGACTGAGGTGTTTCTTATGGCTGTAAGTATAGATGACAATCACCTGTGAAAATGACAGCCATGTTGTTTTCATGGTGGATACCATAATTTTTGAAGATCTATGGTATACTCTGAGGAACATGTGTGCTAAATTTGGTGCTTATATCTCGAAGCAAAGCATTTTCCGATATTTTGAGTCATAGAACTGCCGACCATCTTGGGAAATGGCAACAATGTTGATTTTCATTATTGATACCATGCTTTTTGAGAACAGTATACTATGAGAAACATTTGTGTCTTATTTGGTGATTGTATCTCAAATATAAGGACTTTTTCTTGGTTTTGGTCATGGCGGATACCATAATATGTTTTGAAGATATTGTACTTTAACCCTTTCCCAAACAGGACCTGGTTTTGACGCCCCTGAAGGAAAGGCTTGGGAAAACATTGAGTCAGAAGAAAAAAAATGCTGATAACCAGCATTTTCTCCTTTTGTCTCAATATTTTCTGGGCTATATTATTCATAAATCTTAACTTTATCAACACCAATTTTGTTGTCTGCAGCAGCTTTCAAATTGGATGACCTTAAAAATGTGTCGTTTGGGAAAGGGCTAAGTAACTTTTGTGCTAAATTTGGCGATTGTATCTTCAAAAAGAAGGTTTTCTAGATCTATTTACATGTTGGGATGGCGGCCATATTAGAGATTGGCAGCCATATTGATTTATGTTGAATACCATATGTTTTGAAAAAAAGTATATTCTTTGGAACATTTCTGCCAAAATTGGCGCTTGTATGTCAAAATGAAGTATTTTTTCGGATTTTTTTACCTGTAGAGATGGTGGCCATCTTGGAATATGGCCGCCATGTTGGTTTTTCATGGTGGATACCATTTGTTTTGAAAATGGTATACTCTGAGGAACATTTGCGCCCAACTTTTGTGCTTGTATCACAAAGTGAAGAGTTGAGCCACTTTTTGGACTTAATCTCCCCCACTATTTACATGTGTATGTCACCCACCAATGGTTTGATATCGTTAACCTATGTGGGCAAGCAGCTGAAGGCTCGAAAGGGTGTTGTGGTAGTACTGGTATGAGAAACAAAAGGAATCCATGGTTAGGTGCTCCAGCTGCCATGATATGACCAGTTGAAAACGGCGTAAATCCCAAATAAACTTCAATGCAGCCTCCTATATGAAGTGATGTTTTGGTGCGCTTTCATTTAACCCATTGCCACACAGTGACTCTTTTTTACTTCCACATGAAAATGACTTACTAAGTTACTATGTTATGTTTTATAGTTAATATTTGATTTCCAGCCAATGCCGGGGGGGGGGGGTCCAGACCCCCAACCCCCCTCTAGATCCACCCTTGCTATAGGCCTATAGTATAATGTGTTTCTATTGTATGGAGAAATGATATCAAGACATACATATGTGCAACAGACGTTAACGGTCTTTTGACATCTCCTGGACTCAGACAGACGGATGGACAGAGAGCAAAATGCAATATAATTTCCCTGAGAGATGAGAGAAAATAAAATCTTGATATAAATCTATTTGTAAACATAAAGAGTTCTGTTTCATATTCTGGGCTTATCAGTAACATTCCAGTGAAGGAATCACTAGCCCCATGGGGTTAATTTGGGGTCAGTGTAGTAAAATTAATGGACCATATTAAATCGGTGTTCGTTATAGGTTTGGAAATACTTCTGGAGATTTATGCTTGTGCGCTAGACTGTATACATATTCAGGGGTTGAAAAATTTCTTCAAATCTACTAGTCCTGTAGGACTAGTAGATCTGAATTTCTACTCGCCCTTAAGGCAACCCAACTCGCCCTTAAAGATGAAGAAAATTTTAGACTGTTGGTTCTTAAGGAATTCTTCCAGCCACGAATCCTGCACTGTTAGTTTCTTTTTTCAAAATCATATTCACTTTCTGCACCCTTTTTTTAACTTGTTTATTGGGCTGACCTTCCTTTTAGTACTGGCTTGCCCCTGCCCAAAAACGATCGGATGTCCAATGTTACAGCCATGAGTTTTAAAACAGACGAATTTTATCTAGATCGACGTATTTTCGCTTTGCAATACACATTACAGTGATCATTCAAGCGTTTAAAGATATGGAATACTATGCAGGCTAAACTGGAAATCCTGTCTATACATTATCGTGTATTTCCATTCGAATATTCTCGGATCTTATTGTTACCCAAGATCGGCTCGAACGTATTACAGTAGCCGCCATGAGCCGATCCTGCCCATATCACTCCGCAAGCATAACAACGGTAGTCTGGTCTATAACAACAGAAGCTGACCAAACAACTATTTAAATCTACGCCAGAAAAATATTTGAACAAACAGTGTTCAAAAGTCGATTGTATCCTCATAAATGTGACAAAATTTACCAGATAAAAAAATTGATGTGATTTACCGATTATTGACAGTATATTTCACTTGAATCATAACGTTAGCTAAAGGATTGATTTGTTTTGATGACGTCATTTACGCGCGTCTACTTTCACGTTCAATATGGCGGTCATTGTATTACGCTCGAGATCATGTTGCAAACTCGTTCCAAATGGCAAAAGGTTGCAAACAGTCTCGAGGGTCGCAATTGTGTGTATTTCGACATGGTCTCCAGTCTACAAATCAAGCGTCTATGAAGATTGATCAACATAAACAGGGAACGGTCTAATTTTACAGCCAATATTATTGTTTCCGATATGAAGTTGTTTGAAATAAATACTTTCTTTTTTGATCCTTTATTTTTTTCCCTCAATTAGCGTGATTCAAGTCCTAAATTTGCACTCGCCCCGTCGGACTAGTTCGTCCCCAAGTCTACTCGCCCTACGGCATTTTCTACTCGCCAATGCGAGCGGGCGAGTGGATTTTTCAACCCCTGATATTACTCTTTTGAGTTAGAGCATGAACGCCAAAGGTTTATGTGTTTATGGTAGGAGGAGGGAAAGACATGATGAAAGTGATATACCCCCTCTACTTCATTACAAATTGGCTATAATTACCTTGTTTTTCTCCATAGTAGAATGTACACTTGCATGAAATCTAGGCCACAAAAATAACTTTCTGACAAACAAGCTTTTCATGACTCGTTCCACATGACAGTAACCAGCTGTGAATCCTACTGCATTCTGGGAAAATGCCTTTATGAATCCTGTCTAAAATGAAACAATCAACAAGATGTTGGCCTAGAGATCATAAATTAATAACAATCTTGTAAGTATAGATTATGAACTTAAAGTTCTATCTTTTATCTTTTATCCTGGCTTTGGTACCCAAAATATGCTTTTACATACCTGCATAACAAATACAATCCTCCAATCATTAGACTTAAGAAATCTTAGGAGCATCCTAAGGTGTTATAAATGTTATTGACAGAACAAGAAAGACAGTCAGACAAACAAACATATAGAGATTGGAGAGACAGAAAGACAGAAGGCAATCAGAAACCCTTTAATCTTTTGCAATATTCCCTGATTTTACAACGCATATGTCTCTACATAACAATTTTACCATCCAAATTTCCAAACCATTCTCAAATGATTTAATTTCAAAATAGTAGATGTTAAAGAAAAGAACGAAATTAAAATTGCAACATTCAACAAGATTTGTTTGTGAAACACAAATGCCCACGAAAAGGCCAATGTTATGTTTTCATGTGTAGTTTCGGACTGACAGACAGACAATGGTAAAACAATATGGCCCCGATCTTTTGATATGAGGGCATAGAAAATCTGTTGTTTAGCAAAAGGTTAGGACAGAAATGTTGTATTTTACCTTATTCTTTTGCCTGTATAATCGGAGTATGAATGCCTCTTGACCAGATTCGATAATTCTGGAGTAGAAAACGACAATAGAGAGGTTTCGATTCCGAACTTGTACGCCTACTTCTACGTGTACGAGTAATTTTTGTGCGAAACATCACTATGACGTCATCACTTTGTGATTATTTATCACTCTCGCTACACGTCGAAAACTTGTAGAGGCCGGTTTACACGTAAGTAAAAACTTGTAGCTTTTTATTCTTAATTGGTACAGTTTCTAGGTGTTTAAATGAATGCATGAGGTAATTCATGCATTTTTTAATGAGAATATACTTGTGAGTGGTATCCTAACAAGAATAGTTTGAAAGTTACAGAGTGTTTAATACAGGTCGTATCAACGACCTTTCCTAACCCAATTTATGCCAGTACATAGAGTCAGTACCGCAAGTATTTACCCACTAACTCTGCATAGGATTTATGCATTTGATGCCTTTTCAAACTTAGTAGATCTAGATCAAGTTTATTAAACTGAAATTTATAGATCTACTGTCATTTTCAGATAAGTTTCCGAAGGAAATTCTGACCATTTTTAATATTTTTTGCTGAAGTTTTTCAATAAGGGTAGATCTGGAATTGGGGGGAAAATGCTGGAATTTTCTTCTTTTCCGCTGGTGCTTTCCAAAAACACTTCTAGTTTTGAAACGATTACAGTTTTTGAACCCTTTTAACCCTTTCCCAAATCACCTGCTTTTGACGCCCCTAATTGAATTGGCCTTTGGAAAACCTTGAGACAAAAGAAGAAAGCATTTTCTCCTTTTGGCTCAAGTGCTTCAATTCTTTTTAATAAAAATGAAGCTGTTTTACATCTGTTTTGTCGTCTACAGCACCAATGAAATAGGCCGACCCTATAATTTTGTCGTGTAGCTACAAGTACACGTACGCGTACAAGTTGGAAATTGAAACCTTCCCTAGATAGAAACGTGTATGTGTACGTGTAGTTACAAGTACACGTACACGTACACGTACAAGTTTGAAATCGAAACCTCTCTAATAACAAGTGTTTGTAGAACATCAAAAAGAAGTCCTTACTGGAGATCTAACAAGCAACCCATGACTAAGAAGTACAGCACAAAACATTTGCACTTTACTAGCATAAAACTATGTATTCATTTTCCTTAAAGTGACATAACAAATAACAAAATAACAAATTGTATCTACAAGATAAACAAATCGAATTCTCAGATGTAGAGAAATTACTTGGAGTATATGTTGATCATAAACTGTCCTAGACAACCCAGGTAGAAAATACTATCAAGAAATGCAATTCACTTTTATATCTACTTTTACGAATTAGAAAATTCCTTAGTATACAAGTCAGAAAAATGTTTTTTAATGCCTATATTCTTCCACATTTAGACTATTGCTGCATTATTTGGGGAAATTGTGGCTCAACATTGTTGGAGAGGCTACATAAATTCCAGAAAAGAGCTGCCAGAATTATCCTTGACAAGACCACTGACTTTCCAAGTGCTGATCTTTTCAAAGAGCTTAATTGGCTTACAATTCAAGACCGCATCATATTCAAAAAATCACTGTTTATGTACAAATTTGCAAATGCAAAACTTCCTAATTATATATCTGATCTTTTCACTAAGTCAGAAAATGTAAACCTCAGATCAAATACAAACTTAGCACTAAATATTCCAAAACCAAGGATAGAATTTTACCGCAAATCAATTGCATATTCAGGCCCCAAAATTTGGAATCAGATCCCTGTCTATATCAAAAACTCTGACAGTATACAGAAGTTCAAGACAAATTTCTTATCATGGTGGAACTCTGGTGGGAAAGACAGTTTCAGTGTTAATGTTATTTCATAAGGGTATGTTCAAAAATAATGAAGCAAGTTTTTATTTTTTTGGTGAATTTTAGATGCTAAAATAGGACAAAATCTTTGTTAGAATCGTGAAAGAAAATGGTTCAAGTTTGATAAATTACTAGGGCCGTGATGATAAGTGCAAATATAAATTCACAACAAAGGCTTTGCTTTAAACTTTTAGTTAAAATTTGTGAAAAAATGACAGTATTTGGTACCTTATTGGAACCATATAAATCATCCAATCAGTGTTTTTTCATTATTTCAAATGAAAATAGGTAATATTCAAAACTTGCAATGCCAAAAAACATCGTCTAGCTATAAACAAAATTGAAAAATTGAGATTTTTAACTTTTTTTTACCTACTTTTTTTTAATGTACACCTCTAAAAGTTTTGTTTATATTTGTCTGGAGTGGAGAAGGATTAAAATACTCAATGTTTACTAGAATTTATGATATTCCTAAAAATATGGCCAAGTTTTGTCAGTGTATGTCAAAAGTTGCTTCAGATATTACTTCTTAAAAATGGTGCATAATATGGAGATATTTCGTACACTTGGGACATTTGGTCAAGATAAGAACAGTGATTCGAAAATTACACATATACAAGCAATTATAACTCACAAAATTAATATTATTTATACTTGGCATTAAATAGCCATGTTCCCATTTTCAAATTATGGAACTAGCAGTTGTTCTAGGAAATCTGATGATTATTAACAAGTCATCATGTTTTTTGAAATTTCAAAAATGTATGCGTATTACACTAAAGCTGCCAACAGCAAATAAGTGAAAATTTGAAAGTATTTACTCATCTTTATCCTTACTTTGCTAAAACAATTAAACATAAGGAAATCTTTAATTATTTTTTCAAGAATAATAAACCTTGATTGTACACTTGGGACATTTATGTATGGAAAGGCATAAAACACCTAATTTAAAAATAAATGTATTATCCTTTTGTGAAAGAATATCTCTGAACATAATACCGATATACTCACATATACATGGAATAGTGCTTTTTGATTCACCTTTGAAACATCAGGATGTTTGAATCATATCATAAGCAAATTGACAAAAACAAAGGCACAGATCATCCATGAAATAATTGCCTGAGTGACAAATGAGCACCTTTACTTAAAATTTGCTACTTACTAAATAGCATTAACTAGCTGTACTACCCATGTTTTCCTATTTTTCTGAACCTTCTAAATCTCTTCCCTTGCTGTGCAGCCTGGATTGTGTCCAGTGTGGTGGGAAAACCAGACTACAGGTTCTCTCTCAAATATCACATGACCAAGACTTTATTTCACAGTTTTCTCACAACCCCGTTTCTTTTGACATCACCTAAAACTCTTTTGTCCCTTTATAAGATATTCAATCAGCATCCATCAATTAATTTGGGTATATTATTTAACAAGAACTTGCATACAGTTCTAATAGTTAATTGATACAAAACCACAATTCTCTGTAAGCTTAGCAAAAGGTGTATTGACCAAATACATGTCAATGTTCACAACAAAGGAGGTGCATCTCTAAATTGATTCCTCTGAGCTTAATTCTTTTCCCTGGAAAAGTTCTGACTGTTTGGCAATCACAACAATGACTGTCATGGACTTACAGTCACTATAATGTTTGTCAAAATGATCTTTGAATGCTAGGTTAACTTGTTAAGACACCTTTGGAGTGTGGAATGGTACACAATACATCTTTCATATTTTGCTCTAAAACATAGATTGTTTTCATTACTAGTTAGAACTGCTCATGTCAGACTATAATCTTACAAGGACCCACAATCTGCTAAAACAAGATATTGTTATTATTTTAGGACTGAAAATTTCATTTTTGCAACTAAATAAATTCCACTTATTCTTACATAGGTATGTTTTTTAATGTGAATAGGGTTCGAAACATCTACATATTTTATTCTAGACAAAGATTGTGGTTTTATAGAATAAAACTATTATAGCAGCTCTTAAATGTAAAAAAAAAATCATAAATAATGATAATATCAATTGTTTTTGTGGAAATATGCTATTTTTGGAGCTAAAAAAGAAATTGCAATGACAAGCTTTTGTAATGATGAAGAATTCTGATTTTTTTGTCCCAAGTGTACAACAGTTAATAACCTTTTTCACTATCATATAAATGCAAAATAGTTATAAATTCTATTGTTAAGTTGATATAATTTGAGGAGGAGAATGTTGTTTTCTGTAATGGATGCATTCTTTAGTCAAATATGGTTAATTAAAGATACTTCTGATTTATTTTACCTCTTACCTGTCATTTCAGTACAAGATGCTTCAGTAATAAAAATTTCCAAGCAACCAGAAAATGACAAGTTCACTATTTGATGTGTAATTTTGATCATTTCTGTAAATTTGTTAAAAAATGTGTGCCTGAAGCTAATGTATTAAGAAATTAGAAGCTGTCAATAAAATCTGACAAAATTTCGTACACTTGGGACAACACAAGATAGCATCTTAGATGAAAAGTACAGGCCACTATGGCATCAGGGTTTATTACAATTTGTTCTGAGTGACCATATTGTGAATTTAAAAGTGTAAAACTTTAAATAAATCATTCCTTGAAAAAAATATCTGAAATTTAAAGCAAAATGTACACTTGGGACAAATTCAGAGTGCATTAGGTATATAACTTATATTTATTGACTGTAACAGATTATTACACCAAAACTTGGAAAACCTTGAAGAATAAACATGTGTCTGCTGAAAAGTGCAAGTTGTTCTTATGAATATTCAATCACATTGTATTACTGCACCTTTATTTGTAAACAATGACAAAATATATGGCATGAAAATGACAAGCACCTCAATGCTTCGAACTGGTATAACAAGAAAACAAAATGTAGACAAACTTTGAAATTCCATTTCTCTGAACCTTAATGTATCTGCCTACTTGATAAACAATGATAATTTAGTGAAATCCTTCACCTTAAAGTATAGTGAAGGGTTGAAGTTAAGGCTTAAGTTAAAATGTCACACAAAAACCGTACACTTGGGACATTTTTGGGGTGTTTTTTTGAAATATCTTTTTACCTAAGTGAGATATCACAACGAAACTTTGCACTAAAGTTTGCCTCATGGAAACACATCTTTAAGACCTAAAAGCAATTCTATAAAACCTTATGCTAAAGAAATATATGGATGTTTTACTTTTGCTTCATTATTTTTGAACATACCCATAAACATTAAATGAAGGTGTGGTACAAATCTGTATTAAGTGCATATAGTTTTATGCACTTAATTCTTTTTTGTGCTTAATCTTCAAAGTTATAAATGAGGTAATGTTCCTATCACCAGTAGTTATTGAATTTTAATTGTAACTTGACTAATATCAGAAATAATATCAAATTGTATTTATAACTGGCAAGAATAATAGACATGGATCAGACTTGACATTAATTAAGTCTGATCTTTGTCTGTAATGACTGCCCAAACTTCTATGCAGTCTGATCTTGATATAAGTATAATCAGTTTGCCAATGGAAAATCAGAATTTTCTGAAATACATGTATCTATTTTCTTATTAACCAAAACAACAATTTTTAGGCCAATTCAACTAAATACATTCTGCAGATGACATAATGAATATTAAAGCAAATTGAACATTAAATGTTTAAACATAAAAACATTGAAGAAAAGGGAGAAAGTTCTGATCACCAGCTTTTCTTCGTTTCCCTCAATCTTTTCTTTAATTATCATATTTCAGGACATCAAAACTCAAAAGCATGATCAGTCTGTTTGGAAAGGATAAATTAATTTAGCAGGATACTGGATAATCCCTAATACCATCTGTTTGTTGTACATATTTGTTTATCTTTGTTGTTGTATATAAAATGTGTTTTGTTTGTATTGATGTAAATGTAAATATTCTAGAGGCTCACAGGGAAGACTGGGTTAATCCCAACTGTGTTGCCTCTTAAAATAAAGTCTTTATTATTATTATTATTATTATTATTATTACATTTCAGAATTTTTTGTCATAAATTTTACCTTTATTCTTATCTGAAAGAGCATACTTCCTTATGAAAATTCTGAAAATTTCAAGCCAAAATATTGCGCCGTTTACGAGAAATCTATATTTTTGTGTTAAAATTGAACAAATTGTTGTGGACAACAGTTCGGATTTATATGCAATTTATAGATTATGTCTCAACTTTAAATGCCTATTTCTCGCTTATTGGCAACAACTTCAAAAACTAATAGTATTTATACTCATTAGAATAACCAATCTTGGCATCAAGACATACTTTAAAAAAATTGAAATTGGGATGAAATGTCCCTTTAAAAAAATATGATAACATTCAATGAATGAATTTGGTTTTAAAGAATTATATGCACTTCCAACTGCATTGTGCTAACCTTTTGAAATATTCAATCAGCCACTTAACCCTTTCCTAAATGGCAATGGAAAAGATTTTTTGATATCAAAATTAATGCTACTTGGTATCTCAAGTAGACAATGTCCATACTACAGCTTATAAAACCTTGAAGGAAAAGGAGAAAAATTCTGATAGAGAATATTCCTAGATTTATTCACTTACTTGTGAGCCCTGTTAACCAGGATCCCTGTTATTTTATCGACTGGTACTCTATCAGTGAGTAGATCCACAACCAGAATTCTGGATGTGATAAATAATACACCACCCTGTAGGTATAGGGCCTGTCTGAAAGTAATGTATAAATATAGAATAAGACTGGTACTCTATCAGTGAGTAGATTCACCACCAGAATTCTGGATGTGATAAATAATACACCACCCTGTAGATACAGGGCCTGTCTGAAAGTGAAAACAAACAATATGGCAGATATATAGATGATAGGCAAGATTTTCCATCTGCATCCACATGATAATGGTGTGTGCAAAGTCCATAATTTGGAACTGAAAATATAGCATGTCTATTTAATGATTTATTCAAAATCTATTGAGTGTGATAAGTTAAGTTGTAATTTTTTGTTGGTTTAGAGTCTAGAGGAGGCAAACCATCAATAATTCCATGGTACATTCCCAATTTTCAGTTTAAGGTTCATGTCTTTTTTGCCTATTCATTTAGCGTTAGGACTAAAAACGGCCTCATTTCCTATCCAAAAGGCTATTACTTTTTCCAAACTCAGAGAAAAAATACCAGAAGAATGCCTGAAAGATCTTTCAAGACCCTATAAAGTGAGAAATACAGGAAATCTAATCATTTTAAGTCTGAATATGTTGAAGTTGTTCCGAGTTAAAAAATTGTTACCAGTTATATTGCAGTTTTAGATTCTTCCAAATTAGGGTTTTGTCCATAACATTTTTCCAATTTTGGTCAGGGGCCTTTTCCCAAATTTTTTTTCATACCAAGAAATAGAATCTAGTCCTACAAAACAATTTTAATGTACCCAATGTAATTCAATTTCCTTTTTTTCCATGCAGTAATCAATCCCAAAGTCATTTATCTAATATCATTTCACAATGTATTTAACCCTTTCCCAAAAAAGACAGGGCTTTCACATCTCTATTGGAAATGCCTTTAGAAAACAATGAGATAAAAGAAGGAACTGCTGATGACCAGCAGTTTCTCCTTTTTTCTCAATATTTTCTGTGTCATCTTATACACAAATTCTGTCTTTAACAACATCCATTTTGTTGACTGCAGCAGCTTATAAATTGGATCATCTTAAGTTTGCTGTTTGGGAAAGGGTTAAATGCCATACCTGTCACTTGCATTGTATTCATTGTTGATAACTTTAGGTAAGGGTGAAACACTGTCTTTCTCCAATTTCTCCAGATAATACTCCTAGAATAACGAGTTGCCACAAAATTAATGCATTGATAAAGTTAAGCCCATAAAATGAAATCCAAGACAATTGTACTAATTTTCAAAGAAAATATACACAAACTGTTAAAAAAGGGAATTTAAAGGAAGCAATAGGCAGTTGTGAAAATAGCAATGTCACTTAATTTAGAAAAAAGTGATCTACTCCATTGAAATGACCATGTAATAAGGATATGGCACTACATACAATTGGAGTATAATCAGCCAATGTTACTCTTTGAGTAAGGGAGAAGCTATAAGAACTGATTGAATGGTTTTTAAACATCTCTTTCAACTGCTATGGTTGTATTGCAGTGGCTGGAACACCCTACCATAGATTCCTATCATTTCTCATACCAGTACTAACACAACATCCTAAGACCTTACAGAGCCTCCAGCTGCTCGCCCAGGCGAGCTGGGTCCCTACATCAAAATTGTTAGTCTTTATCCCTGCCCAGCACCTCGAGAATAGATAGAACTTTAATCAGACTTCAAACAAATGTGACCTCTCACGCTAAAAGGAACCTTATTCGAACTCCAAAGATCCAAATTTTGACAAACTTGTCAGATTCAGCACAGGTCAACCAGATCCCGTATGCGAAAAATGAACATATAGTAATATAGGGAAAACATTCCGGATATGGAAAATTGCATAAAAGTGAAAAGTGTCGGCCCTAGTCTGGCTGCGCGGACTGCGCAGACTGACTAGGGTCGATATTTTTCACACACCCGATAAGGTCCCTTTTAGCACGACGGGTCACATATATGTAGGCTGACCTTGATCCATGTTGGCTTCAAATTCCCTATCAGAGCAACTGATTAGAGGGGGTAAAGCATTCTAAATTTGTTGTTTCAAATTCAAACCCTATGTGGTGGGTACTCATTTGAATCGTCTCAATGAAACTATTCGAATGAGTACCCACAACATATTATTTGATAGAGATTAATCCTTTCCCAAACAAGACCTGCTTTTGACAACCCTAACAGAAATTGTGTGGGAAAACATTGAGGCAAAAGAAGAAAATGCTGATAATCAGCATTTTCTCCTTTTGCCTCGAAGTTTTCTGTGGTATAATGTATGCAAATCCCATCTTTATCAACACCTATTTGGTCTTTCACAGAAGCTTTGACACGGGAACACTACAAATTTTTTTCCCTTAGGGAAAGTGTTAAATGAATTCGGGGCTTTTCTTCCTTCTATAACAGAGGCCGAAATTTGGTGGCTTCCCTATTGGAAAATTTCCCAACTTTCAAAACTAAAATTCCCAAAATTTGAAAATTAATAATGATCAATTACCTAATGGAAATTCTAGTCACAAAAAAAGCAGTGTGTGTGTTCTATAATTCAGTTATCCTGGTTATAAAGTGTAGTTTAAGAAAATTTATTTTCATTCAAACAATAATTCTCCTGTGTCTTCTTTTTCCCAATTTGACCAAAATCATGCTAAAATAACCCAAAATGACTGACCAGGGCCCCTACCCAATTTCTGGAAGAAAAGCCCTGGAATTATCGCTTTTTGAAAAGCCATCACTGCCTGTTATCTGTAGCTCTGCCCTATTTTCCATATCCCTGTACACCTACCTCCTCTAGACTTGATGTGTTCAACACTAACACAAGGTTGGCTGCATCAGAGTACACCTTCAGAAAATTCACAAAGATTCTTTCTAGTCCGAGACCCCTGTAAAAATAACATACACACATATTTTAACAGTCTCCAAAACAAGACCTGGCTTTGACATCCCTAAAAGAAAAGGCTAGGAAAAAATAAAATACATAGATACATGTATTAACTCATTACAAAATGGCAAATGTTAGAGTGATTCATATTCAAAGATGCTGCAGACGACAATTTCAAGTGAATAAAATTGTACATATTTTTTTCTATTTTGGAAGAAAACATTGTGGGAAATGAAGAAATTGCTCGACTCAAGCAATTTCTTCATTTTCCAAGATGTTTTCCACAGCCATTTTCTTGTACGTGGTCAAAAGGAGTCACTGTGTGGTAATGGGTTAATAATTGAATACAATATATAAAGGAATTTTCCAATGCTGTATTTGTTTCCAGCCGAGGCTGCATGGTGAAAACTATGGAAATTAGTCGAATATCCAATTTTCCTAAGCTAAGCAAATCTTCAACTTTCATGATTTTAACATTTTTGACTTCTTCTTAAGAACCATAGGATCGATTTCAAACAAACCCCTCTCTGTACCAAGATTATTTCATTCTCATTAAGAACTTCAGTAAAAATTGTATAAAACTTTGAAAACAAACCCTGCACTTTATACACTCGAACCCTCATCACAGAATCCTCACTTAATCCTAGATGAGCAGCAGTTGTCTATGCAACTTTTTTTAAATTTGGCAGTGCCAGAAGTTTAAGCCATTGCTGCACAGTGACGCCTTTTGACTCCTTCATAAGACAGGGCTTGGGAAAACATTGTGGTAAATGAAGAAATCGCTTGTGACAAGCAATTTCTTCATTTACCACAATGATTTCTAATCCAAAATGGAAAGATTTTTACAAATTTATCAACTTGAAATTGTCGTCTGCAACGTCTTTCAAATTGGATCAGTCCAAAATTTTGCCGTCTGGTAATGGGTTAACTATAACTCAATTCTTACTTAGCTGATATGAGAAGGCCGTCATCATGGAATGCGTCTAAAAACTGGTCTTTCTCAAACTCCAGTAAACTCATGGTATCAGAATTCACATTGTAGGGCTCTCATTAGTAGAAATCTGCCTGTAAATAAGATGTGTTTGTGAAACACAAATGCCCCCGAAAAGGCCAATGTTAAGTTTTCATGTTAAAGTTTAGGGCCAACAGAGGGACACACAGACAATGGTAAAACAATAGATATGCCTAAAACTTTTGATACATGGGTATCAGCATTTTTCTCCTTCTTTGCATGGGTCAGTAAAACAGACCCATTCTCATTGTCAAAAAGGGTAATTTTTTCCCAAAATACAGAAATAAAAATCCCAATACAAAAGTTAAACATTGGTTTTTAAAGAAATTTTGCTCAATCCCATTGATATATATTGAGCAAAAATATCCAAGAATAGATCTAATTTGGATTACTTCCAGTTTATTTAATTGTACTAAATTATAAAGGGAAGTTATTTTTTGCATTTTGTGATGAAAACATTTTCCCAATTTTTGAGAAAATGACACATTTTTCCCAATTTGGCTTGTTTCGGACCTATTCCCATAACTAACAGAAAAAACACTGGGTATAAAACAAGAATTTTCTTTTGGGTGGTCGGCACCTACTTGATAAAAGTTGCTAACTTTGGCACAATGAACACTCAATATGATGGGTTTGTGTAAAATATAGCTGGTTATCAGCATTTTCTTCTTTTGCCTCAATGTTTTCTCAAGTATTTTCAGTCGTGACGTCAAAACCAGGTCTTGTTTGGAAAGGGTTAAGCTACAAAATGACTGTGAGAAAAGGGACACAGCATGGGTCCTCATCGATAGGGGTGTACTGGTTGGCCTGTCAACAAAATCTTACAATTCCTTCCTCAGTTTTAGACAGTTTTTGTTTCAATAGCAATGAACTTTGTGCTATAAACATACAAGGTTTACTGTTATATTTAAGAATTGAATTGATAAAACGTTGATGTTGGTATAAAGTCATGCAAGTACAGCTTCAAGCTGTAATTGTGGGGTTTTAGAATTATACTGGCAAAATACTTTTGTTTGTCCAAAATTGCGCCACAGTTTATATTGAACACTTAGGGGATAATTTTGCCTCAGTGTTGCCATTTTCCCAAGCTCGAATCAGATGGGGAAAAGTGCCATTGTTTGGGAAAGGATTAATAATCTCTTTATAAAATCAAGAAACATGTCAGAAATTTTCAGGGACAATTTTGGGTCAGGCCATTGAGCCATTGGCCCTTATTCTCTCATGCAAATGTTCTTGAATTACTGTAACTTGAAAGGTAAGATTTTAAATAATTTCACATATTATGCAGTCCTATAGATCTAGTCCAAATGCAATGTTTGAAATTACATGGTATTAATTAAGGGGGAATGCTCCAGTTTCCTAATTTTTTTCCCAATAATAGAATTTATTTATATTTTGTATGCTGGAATTACATGTTATTACCAATTGAAAAATAAAATAAAAATGGATGGTCAGAGATCTTGTTTAAATTTTATAGGCATTCGTATCACATACCCCTACATCGAAAAAATGCGCAATTTCTTGCACCTGTCCAAGGTCACTAAAATGCTAATAAAATGCTGTATATTCATCGTTTAGTCCCGCAATTGGATTTAAAGTAACGTCTTACTTTTGATAAGAACAGAAAACCCAAAATATGTGCTATCATAAACGTGTAAATGTATAAAACAGCATGCTCACGTGTTCGGTTAGATCAACTAAGCTGGAGTGTTTTATGTCAAAATTTGCATATTTTAGGAAGTTCTACATTTATAGAATTTGATAAAACTCCCTCATTGTATTAAGCAACATGTCCTGGTAATAATTCAAAAAGAAAATGTATAGGTCAGCGCACTTATTAGCGAATTACAGCAATTTTTATGAGCTACACATTAATAAAATGACACAAAACAGTGGTAACTGCATATAAACTTACGGCTGTCTTGCTCTAAATAATCGATTTTCATCTTGAGCAAATTAGTTTCGCATAATAAATACGCTTTTACCGCCGAAAACTGGTAAATTGTAATGGTGTGTTATATTATTGAAAATACGGTAGCGAAACATATTGCAGTGTTTATTTTTAATTTTGGGGGAAGGCGGTCAGAGCCCATAGGTGGGGGAAAATTTTCGCGTGAACGCCCAAAAAGGGGAAATTTCAATACATGCTTATACTCTCAAATACAGTGTTATAAATGCATTTAACTTGCTTGTATATAATAATGGGACATTCAAACAACCATTAGAACTGTTAGAGATGTCAAGAATCTAACTATAATTTGGATTTTTCTTTGCATGAAAAAATCTAGTTCCAGGAGGGGAGAATTTCTCTGAAATGGGGAAAAAAAAGTATATTCCTTAGAGAGGGGAAAGGGGCCCAATAACGACCGTTTTTTTTAAGAAAAAAATCACTGTATTGGTACGAAACAGTTAATTTCCTACAGTAATGACCGAGTGTTCCAAAAAACTGGAGCATTCCCCTTAAGAACTTCTATAAGTGTAACTGTTATCTGCTAAAAATATGTTTTTGTGAATTTCAAAGTGACAATTCACAATGTGGCAATGCGCAATTCAAAAGTCAAAATGTATACGTTGGATTTTGAATAAAACGAATCTGTCAATCTTAAATACTAGCTTTACCAACTAGGCTGCCGGGCATGGTGGTCTAGTTGTAGGACATGAACTTTGGGATAGTGAGGGAATGATCAAATCCTGTTAAACTCTAGATTGAATGGAGCAATGTCCAAAATCAAAACGCAAAATTTGCATGAGAAAAGACTCGAATTAAGTTACATTCTGCCTACGTTCTACGGACACCACATATAGGGGATATTCGATTACCATGATAACTTGCTTCCCCAATCGATGTAAAATAATTTTATGTGTTCCAAAGAACGTCTGAAGAAGAAGATAACACTTGCGAGAGGGGTTGGCAGTAATAAAAACTGTATAATACAGAGATAGGTATTTTTTTACTAATGAAGCATTGGGCCATGTGCCAACGTTTCCGAATTTGAAATCATCTTCTTTTAATTTGGTAGGGTGGTCACACATTTTTCCAAAAGTATTCCAGTCCCTACAAAATATTTACCATCTTACAGAGAATATTGAGAGAAACATAAAACTGGTTGAATTGTGAAAATCGGACATTGCGTTATGGTATAATGCTTATTCAGATTTTTACAAAGGGGAGATAATTCTGCCGAATTACGTAATTGTTTATTTTTCAAAGAACTTCAACAAATTATATATCATTTTCAAGGTCTGAATGAGAGGAACTCAAAACTGCTTACGTTTTTAAAATCGGACATTTAATAAAATAGTTACATCCCTTTGAAGTTTTACAAAGGATGAAATTATTCTACCAAACATTCTAGTTCTTCAATTTCTACCCAACAACAGTTATATAAATATTTGTTACATTATTTCAACCCTTCCTCGAACAAGACATGATTTTCACGATCATATATGAACAGGTTTTGGAAAACATTTAGACAAAAGAAGAACATGCCGATAACTAACATTTTCTCCCTTTGTGTAAATATTTTCAGCGCTTCGTTGTGCGCATATCATTTCCGTATCATTGCTTCCGATAAAAACAAGATTTTACGACATATAAAATAGGAATTTAAAACAAAAAGAAATAATTCAAACTTTCAAGTGATCGATTATTAACATTATATCTCTGGTTCGTGAAGAAATAGGCTTTCAAACATTGACCCAAAAGAGCACC
The DNA here is from genome assembly GCA_963680895.1 of Fragum sueziense. Taxonomy (NCBI): domain Eukaryota; kingdom Metazoa; phylum Mollusca; class Bivalvia; order Cardiida; family Cardiidae; genus Fragum; species Fragum sueziense. The sequence goes on along the minus strand of OY804594.1, from coordinate 80,549,629 downwards.
ATACATTTGAACATTTCCATTTTGCAAACTCTAAATTCAATCTAATTTTTGGCTGCCTCACCCTTTTCCGAACAAGATTTGGTTAGACCTGGTTTTGACGTCCTGAACGGATTTTATTGAAGGTGAAAAGATTGAGGTGAAAGAATCTTATTTTCTTTTACACTCATTCTGTCGCCTGTCACAGCTTTCGAGTTGGATGACCTTAAAGTTTTACTGCTTGGGAAAGGGTTAAATGGATGTTTAGGAAGCCCATGAGAAACGCCGATTTTGTAAATCCCTTTGGACTGAGCACTAAGTGCTCAAGATGAGCTATTGTGGTCACTCACCGTCCGTCCGTCCGTCTGTTCGTCCATAATTCCTTGAAACGCCTCCTACTCCTTAACCATTGGGCCAATTTTGACAAAACTTTACAAGAATGTTCCTTGGATGACCATATTCAAAGAATGTTCGTGATTTTTTGATTCGTCAAAAAATATGGGCGTGGCAGGGCAAGGCTTATCGAACTTTGAGAAATCATGATTTCATTCTTTACAAATCAACCATTCGGCCAATTTCAACCAAACTTTGCAAGAATATTCTCTGAGTCACTGTCGTCAACATTTATGAATAAATTTAGGATGAATGGAGTTTAGACAGAAATTATCGATAAATCACAGGGAATTGAAAAACACTTCCCATTGTTAAAGCCTTTGTGCTTGAATGCGCTAAGCTAAAAGCACAAGATGTTTTATTATTTGAATAGATAGGATGTTGAAGAACATATATAGGCTTTTCTAGGCTTTTCTGCCGCCTAGTTCTTGCCATTTGAAGCCGAGTAAAATGACCTATTTTGAATACCTAATCATCGACTCATAATTATCGGTTCATCGTATTAACATACACTGATGAATAGATCTACTTTCCTTCTTTAATTTGATATAAGATTTATGAAAATCCGTTAAGAAATGGCAGTGCCAAAGCAATTTTATCACACATACCCACGCGTCCTTCTTAGGTAACAACCGAGTTCAAACAAAGAAACGCAGACTTGACCCACTTTTTCAAATAGAGATTTAACACGAAAAGAACGTGTATAAGGTAAAAGTATTTTATCATAATAAAGTTTAACTATTTAGCTTTAAGTTTTTACACACTTTTTGGCAATTTAATGTGTTATTTAGGCTGAAAATGCCGTTTGTAAATTACTCGTTTTTACATAGAATCAGATAGGAGCAGTATTTTTAACACGAGACTGTGACCACACTAAATTTGGTCGATGTATTTGGGGGCCGAGATGACAAAATAAGACAAAATAGAGCTGTTCGGGGTCTATTACTGTCGTGATTGATTCGTTTTGTCTTCCTGGTTGTAAATCTTGGAAATCCGAAACATGACATTACGTATTTACAGTGTTTACCTTTATTTACAAGTTTGGTACTTTTTGTAAAAAACGCCGGAAGTTATAAATTACCCAACTTCCGGTGTTGTTATTTATTTTTCTACGCCATAAAAAGCAGCAGGTTTGATTATATTGTTCGCGTTTACGATGACATTTCTTTACAATTATCTGTTTCTTGTTTTCTTTTACCAAGCTACCGCTTTGTAGAGATCCAGATTGTCATTAATTTGCCCCAGAAAGGAAGAAACTCCAATTGTCATCGGTTTTCGCGATGTATTTTTTTTTATCAATGTTTCAAATTTGACACGTCTGGGTAGGCCTTGTGTAGTGGGGCTCGGATATCAAAAACGCTCTTTTGAGTTAATACATCTTTAATCTATTATCCAACGGTTATCATGACAAAAGGTGATGATAACCGTTGGATAATAGATTAAAGATGTATTAACTCAAAAGAGCGTTTTTGATATCCGAGCCCCACTACAATTCTCAACAAATGAGCTGACCGTTCTTCAAGCCCGCACAACTAAAACTGATTTGAAAAACGGTCGTTGCAAAACATTTACGTCATTTTGACGTCGCGTAAACGTCGCGCGTACTTTAGTACGGCACGACGTTACGTTACGTCGAAATGCACTCCTAAGAGCTAGGACGCTCTTACAGCCTTGATTTCGATTCTTACTCATTACTTGTTGTATTTTGTAAGCAAAATGACATGTCCCTCACTTTCTCTTGTACCACAACCTAACAGTTAAAACTGGAATGTTTATGCTCAGTAATTATGACAAAATATTTGGATACATTTTGTGAAAATCATATAGTGCAGCATGCATGTTTTTTGCCAAAAACTTGTCTACCATGATTAAGATAAGTTCCAAGTGGAAAATCGCGGTGATCAACCACAGGGACCCCACTAGTATATATTCCACACTAAATACCAACATTTTAATCCGAGTCTTATCTGATGCAAATATCGCTCTTTGATATTTATGAAAATTTTATGAAATAAAGTTTCTACATTAACCATCAGACCAATATAGTGTAACTATGAAATAGGTCTAAAATATATTATTGAAGATATACATTGACCCGGTCGGCACAATTCTTTCAGCCAATCAAAAACGTTGTCAGCGGACCTGCACTCATTCGGTGGAGGTGAAAGCTTCGGTCTTTTTCGTTGAAGCATAACCAACTTTCAGCATTAATATCTCGACGACTACGCCTGATTATTAAAAATGCGTTGGTAGTTAGAAAGTTTAAATCACATTCTTTAAAGAAAGAGTTTTGTTTATGAATTTTAACGATGGATTTTTAGCTCACCTTAGCACGAAGTGCTGAGGGTGAGCTATTGTGATCGCTCACCGTCCGTTGTCCGTCTGTCCGTCCGTCCGTCCGTCTGTCCGTCTGTCTGTCCACAATTACTAAAAAATCTTCTTTTCCCAAACTATAAGGTCTAGAGTCTTGAAATTTTGTATGTAGTATTGTCTCAATGTCCTCTACCAAAATACTTCAAATAATTGTGCTTATAGAAAAATTGGCCCTATGTTGTGGGGTTTAAGGTTTCACACTGAAACACAGTTTTCTCAAAGACTATTTGGCCTAGAGTCTTGAAATTTTGCATGACTTTACATCTCATAAACCTCTAACAGAATACTAAAAGTCATCACATTGCAAGGAAAGAAGTCCTATGTTATGGGTTCTGGAATTTTCAAGTGAGGAATTGTTTTGACCAGGTAGATTTTATCACATATCGTTGGTGGGGAGTCAAATCCTCGTAACTAAAGCTTGAATAAGCTGGAGTTACAAGGTTTTGACTCCCCACCGAGGATATCACTATATCCCTTTAATCAGATTATGCAGATCATATCTGATAAGGAATGCAAGGCACTTAATATGTTTGTTTACTGGATCTATGGATCAACTAAATACTTTAACCCTTTCCTGGAAAGACCTTGTTTTGAAGTCCCTATTAGAAAAGGCTTTGGAAATTAATGAGTCAAATGAAGAAAGTGCTGATTCTCCTTTTACCTCAATATTTTATTTTATTTTATTCAATATTTTATATGCTAGTTTATTGTAAACGAATCCTATTTGTACCGCTGTCAATTTTGTATTCAGAACTTTCAAATTGGAACAGTCTATTTCCTTTCTTTACCTTTCTGTATGGGAAAGCGTTATGCCCTTTCTCTACCATACACAGGTTTGCCTCACCGACAGAAAAGGCTTGTAAATGATATGGTAAAAGAAGAAAATGTTGATAACTTGATAGCCTGTGTTGTCTCATTTTGCCTCATTATTTTCTCTGCATTTTTATACATGAATGCAGTCTTTATCAACACCTGTTTTATCATCTACAGCAGCTTTTAAGTATGTCTGCTCTTATGTTATGTTGTTTGGAAAAGGTTTAACCATAACCAAATCCTTACTGTTCAATGAATATTTCCCCTATGTTGTGGGTTCCATATAAATGATAGAGGGCAATGTTTGACAATCTTTTAAAGTTGTTAAGGCCTGAAGATAATTTTTTTGCCTCGTTTAAGAACTTTTAGAATTATTCCTATGCTTTAGGCTCTTGCATTTTGTACAGAAAAAAGTGTATATAAGTTGTGTTTGTCATAAAAATTATTGTCTTGTTAAACAGATTAGTTCAAGTTATCATTTCGCTTTGAAAATAAGCTCTACCATGAGGTATTCTAGATTTGAAAAAGCGGGAACAGGTTTAAAATTGTCTTAGAATTTCCAAACTTTCTATGGTTTCTAAATATTATAGCCCAATGACCTCTTTCCAAGATTAATGCTTCAATTTGTCTATGTGCAATGGAAATTCAGCAACATGTTGTGGATTTTATACAGATATAGTGAAAAATCTTTGACAATCTTTTCCCAATTTGTGCTTTGAAATTAAGTGTGAACCATTGTCATATGACTCCTTTTCAAAATCCTCTTTTCAAAATCCCCGGAGATTTAAAAGGTTTGTTAAAAAGTATGTCTCAGGGAGCTCTAAGGTGAGCGATATAGGACCATCTTGGTCCTCTTGTTGAAATAATCTGCCTCAAAGTTGGTATCCCGTAACGATAAAGACCGAGGTTGTACCCTCGATGAAAAAATGAAAGTGAGGCTATGACGTCATCCCGACTGATTCTATATGTTACATTCTTATTACACGAATATCAAACTTTTCAAACATAGGCTACAGATTAAGACAATAGATGTTATCAATTGGCTTATAATTGGGAATCCCAATTTACAGTAACATCTAGACCAATGAGAATCGCCGTTATGATTGAGAGAGAAAACGTGGAAGCCCCCGGATGAGAATGAATTACAATACTTCCGGGGATTCGGCCCAAAAATATTTTGTACCAGCGTGTTGTAAAATAACAGTTTTTACCCCCAAATTTGAAAGTGGAAACCTTTATTCATATTCAGTACTTGAAGTTGATCTCTATTATCTTTCACTCTTTGCCATTCTGTTCTCTTCAGCATGTAGATTCCTCCGTTGACTTGTCGGAGAATCCAAGGTGGTTGGGAAGTTGACTGCAATGTGACGCATTGATTTTGGTGAAATCGACGAAATCGCTGTTAAATCCATGATAATTAATGAATATACACTATAAAGACTATTCAACATTACCACATTTCAAAAATTCGTAATGGGTATGGTTTAAGAAAACATTGAGGCAAAAGAAGAAAATGCTGGTGCAGAACGAAATTATAATGTTTCTTTGATCTTTAGTTAAAACGCTATCGATTGGCTCATAATTGGGAATGCCAATTTACAGTAACATCTAGACCAATGAGAATCACCATTATGATCGAGAGAGAAAACGTGGAAGCTCCCGCATGAAAATAAAATACAATACTTCCGGCGATTCGCCCCAACAATATTTCGTACCAGCGGCGTGCGGTTCATATTTTTAACACACCAGCCAGCCACTTCAACATATTTTATGGGGCCATCTGTAATTTTTTCGCTCCGATCCCGCAATGGGGCGTCTCGGCAGAACTCTGAACATCTCATTGCAGCCATCGCATTATTCCACTGAAATTGAATCCCGGTGATGCGTGACAATAGGCAAACAATACAAAATCTGTACTGTACAAGCTTGCTGTAAAATAACAGTTTTTACCCCCAAATTTGAAAGTCAGTGTAAACCCTTATTCATATTCAGTACTTGAAGTTCAACTGTTGATCTCTATTATCTTTCACTCTTTGCCATTCTGTTGTCTTCGGTATGTAGATTCCTCCGTTGACTTGTCAGGGAATCCGAGGTGGTTGGGAAGTCAACTTCAATGTGACGCATTGATTTTGGTGAAATAGACGAAATTGCTGTTAAATCCACGATAATTAATGAATATACACTATAAAGACTATTCAACATTATCTTGAAAAATCCATAATAGGTATGGTTTAGGAAAATAATGAGGCAAAAGAAGTAAATGCTTGCAAGCCAGGATTTCCTCCTTTTGTCTCAATATCTTATAGGCTATGTTGTACAAAAATGCCAACCTCATCAGCGTCCATTTTGTAATTTTTGCCATCTGCAAACTTGCAAAAAATTTGGTGTATGGGAAAGATTTAAATAATCACTGTCTTATTTCAGATATTTGTACTTTTACCAAGTAACCAACAAAGATGGGACGCAGGAAGTCAAAGAGAAAGCCTCCTCCAAAGAGAAAGAATATTGAGAAACTAGATGTGTTCTTTAACTGTCCATTTTGTAATCACGAACGCTCATGTGAAGTCAAATTGTAAGTTCTATCTTGATTATGATATACTCTTTCCATTCCTATCCTCCCTATAGTTATGATCCTATAGGTACTTTAGGACCTATTAGGTCAGTGAAGGATATGAGAATTATTGAGAGAAAAGAGAAAAAAGTGATAAAGTATTGAGTAATCTGTCAAAGTTTTTAAATCAAGAGTGCAATGTCTCCACAGTCTAGTCTACTAGAATTTAAGTCGAGACATTTTACAAAAATATTGATTCACCAAACATTGATTTATATAATCTAATCTAATAATTATCTAAATATAATCAATACTAATAATATCAGTATTTGAAATGGGATATTGTGCCCATGGATTTGAAAAGCTATGCCAATTATGATTGTGGGGAGACAGTGATGCAGATCTTAGAGCTAGAATTTCCCAGAAAATATTACTTGACAGATAGAATAATACCATGTTAAAAATTTTGTGATTTTTTTCAGAGATAGGCAGCGTAATACAGGGACGATAGCGTGTGGAGTGTGTATGGAAGATTATCAAACTACTATTAACTGTATCCTTCTGTGTATTTATCATTCCTGACCTGTCCAACTTGGAAGTTAAATCATTTCCAGAGCAAGAACAGGGGCAAGACAAGGGGCCAGTTTCATCAAAGAATTTAAAACATACATGACCCGTCACACGAAAAGGGATGACAAGCTTGTCAGACTCGCCACAGGTCAACCAGATCCCTCTTGCGAAAAATGAACATAGAGTAAAATAGGGAGAACATTCGGGATTTAAATTAAAAAATTACATAAAAGGTGAAAGTGTTGGCCCTAGTCTGGCTGCGCGGACTGTGCAGACTGAATAGGGTCAATATTTTTCACACTTCCTATAAGGTCCCTTTTAACTTGACGGGTCACATTCATGTATTTCTGACTTACTGATGTCTTACAAAGCACTTAAAACAAAAATCACACAACCTAGGTCTTGATAGTCTGGTGTGATACACAATTCTTGTCCTAAACATGTAGAAATACATTGGTAAGACACAAACAAAAAATGAATATTTTGATGTTCAAAACTGGCCCCTGTTTTTGACATCCCTGAGAGAAAGTGCTTGGGAAAACATTGAGGTAAAAGGAGAAAATGCTGATCATCTGACCTGATTTTAACAGCTTTAGATAATAACATTTTTGAAAACAAAGTGAGAAAAGCAGTAAATGCTGCATATCAGCATTTTCTCCTTTTCACTCATTAATTTCTGTGCTATGAGCCCATGACACAAATATTTCTGCTTTCAGTTATTTTATTAGCTCACCTGAGCACGAAGTGCTCAAGGTGAGCTATTGTGGTCACTCAATGTCCGTCGTCCGTCCGTCTGTCTGTCCGTCTGTCAACAATTTGGTGTTTACACTCTAGTTATTGCAGTTATTTTCTATTTTGACCAAACTGAAATTTTATTGTTTAGGAAATGGTCAAGCTAGATCTAGTTTAAATCCAAACATTTGTTCTGTTGTCTGTCTCTTCTTTAGATTTTATCACAGTGAATCTGTGAAAGAGGAGCATTTGCAGGCGATATTGTTTGCTAGCTTTTCACATTTGGTGCCAGGTAGGATGTCTTTAGTGCCAGGCACTTTACGAAAATAAAAATTTATTGTGTCAGACAGCCGCAGACTTAATATCTTGTCGCTTTAATCTTGTAGCATTTGAAGACAATGACAATTTCTAGGGCAATCCCTGTAAAATACATATTGAATTTTTTTGTTAAAATTATATGTACCATTATTACCTCCTTTACCGAATCACAGATTTATC